>VJOZ01013048.1:0-13951 GCA_009801055.1 Stichopus horrens | reverse complement strand
TTTCAATTGAAGACCTTACGGTAGGCATTTTAATCATTTGAAAACATTCACCTTTTCCTCTTTGTAATTCCTTTTTGCCAAAGAATGAACTTAAACATAGCCCATAAATAATCCAGAGATTGGTGCATTTTGAATCTTTGAGACTAATTATTACCAGTATAGGTTAAATAATCGGTTTGCCGTGAAAGCTTAATATCAGGCCACTGTTACAACAACAGGGAACTGCTTCAAAAACAGATATGCCAACCACAAATCCACTTTCTCCAACAAATCAGACTTTGTATGAATCAATCATTACTGTCATATTACCATACAAGTGTACAGCACTTTGGACAATCCTCGACAAAAATACCTGTAACACCTTCTTCCCCCACTCCCCCATTCAATGCTGAAATTTATCTTTTGGTTGGGACAACTTGATTGGGGGAGGGGATTTGAAAGATGGACAATCTACTTCAATACAGCCACATTTGTGTACAAGTGTCACATCATTTTTGTTGAGGATTGTAGCACCCAAATATGTTACCACAACATCTTTAACTCACCTGTAAATTCACTATAGTACCAAATTTGTCAAAGTGTTCATTTAACTTTGCAATGCTGTTAAGTTCCCTTGGAATTTTTCTGATTTCTAGAGTTCTATTATTAGGCACAAATCTTCGACTGTGGGTTTGATGAGCTGTTCCTCCTGATAGTTTCTCTCTGAGATCAGGCACTTTTCCTGCAACATTTTTGTCACCGGGAGATATGCTCTCTTGGGAATTGATGCTATCTTTGGGTTCTGTTCCCAGAACAAACCTCCTGGAGTCTGCACTAGCCTCTCTGACCTCTCTGACTGGGGGCACACTGGGCTGTGGGGAATGACCCTTGTTTACTGGACTAGACCTCCCCAAAGTTGCTTCCCTCTGAGCTACTCCAGATTCTCTGTTCTCTGTAGATGGAGGAGAGAAATCAAGAGGTAATGGTCTCCAAGTAGTGCAAAGAATAGACGTAAAAACACCTTGCAGCATAGTCCCTAACCAGAAAGTCAAAGGACTTTGTGATTCCTTGATACAAAAAAAAAACCTTTGTTCATGTATATACAAACACTTACAAACAGAAGTAACAAGTGGAGAAAGGAAGAGACAATATCGAAATGAAAAACAAAATGCAAGAATGACAACCATATTCTGTATCACTCATGGGTTTGATGTTATCGAGTGCTGATATGAATTAGTAATTTCATTCACTCAGCATTGGTGACAACTGTGGTCATAAATGATGGCATAACCAAGGTAATTTACAAGTGGATAGAAAGTTTGTGACCCCAAATTGTAATTAAAGATCTGGAAATTGTACAAGTCAACAAAGCCAATCTGGAACACATCTTATTTCACAAGGGAGTGTTTACTGTGACTAAAATAACAAAGTACTTTGTAAATCTTGACACAGGGAGTCAGTGGAAACTGGCAACTATCCTCTGAATGCTTAGGAAAGGTGATTTAAGAACTATGTTAAGTAAGTGGTTGTTTGGAGAGGGTGGAGGAAATTAACTTTTTAATATTTCACATATTGAAAGCAAATGACACCAAAGTCTACCTAGCAGCAATATCTGCAATTAAACAAAGATCTATATTTTTACAAAGTTTTCAATATGAAGGAAATATGAATTATTTTCCTAATATGAGTGATTTAACCTCTTCACATGTTCACATTCAGGACATGTATAACTCTCTAGATATCACATGCTGGGCTTTTAATGCGGAACAGATCTTTGGAATGATAGAACTTATTACTTCCACATAACAGTTATGAGAAGACTCNNGACACTTCGAAGTTCTATCTGAATTCAGTTGCTGAGATATCTTCCTTAATAATTTTTCATACTTTCAGCTCTCAAGACCTCAAATGATCTCTGACCTCCATGAAAAACTAAAGGGATCATCTACTCACAATGGACTACCAACACACCAAGTTTGAAATTCAAGCACCTTTCTTCTTCTCTCGATACTGTGTTTACAAGGTTTTCACACTGTGTCCTCTAGGGACCTCACATGACATTTGCCCTCCATAAAAATAACAGATATCCTCTACTTATCAGGTGCTACCTCTGATAAGAGTTTAAAGTTCTAGCAACATGTAGTTGCTGAGATCAATCTCTTGATATGTTCTCCTTCAATAAGCTCTAGTATCTTCAAATGACCTTTGACCTAAATCACTACTCACAATGGACTACCATTGCACCAAGTTTGAAGTTCCATCATCTTTCTCTTCTTACAATACCATGTTTACAAGGTTTTCAAACTGCCCTCTACTGACCTCACATAACCTCCACAAAAAAATGGCAGACATCATCTTGTTATCAGCTGCCACCAATGATAAGTGTTTGAAGTTCCAACAACATTCAGTTGCTGAGATATCTCCCTTGATAAGTTTTTGTACTTTCAGTACAGGTGATGTCAACTGACCTACAATCTTCATGAAAGGCAATAGGGATAATCTACTGACAACGGACTACCATTACACCAACTTAGAAGTTCAAGCATCCTTCCCTTCTTGAGGTATCGTGTTTACAGGCCGAGGCATCACATACATACACACACCTACGCACAAACACGACATCACCATCGCATAGATTCCTTGCCTGCCTTCGTCAAGGAATCAAAAACAGAATTGAAATAACACACAATTTACTCTGATGCACAGGCACATGGTCAACTTTCAAACTACCAACATTGGTTAAAGAAGTTTAGGGATGCAGTAACACTGAGTGAGTGGTAATACATTCCCTTAAAGGATGTGAACTCTCTCATCACAACTGCTTATTCGTTCTCACTTCTGTCTCAACTTCTCACTGTAATGGAAGTAAATTGTAAAATTTACCTGCATTTGGGATGCCTGCAACCACATCAATGTTAACCAAGTTCCGGAGATTAGAGGGCGCTACCCTACTTGTCTCGCGTCTTTGATTCTCTCCAAACCGTTCTCCAGAGCTGATGTTCATTTCTGGTTGCTCAGGGTTATATCCTGGTTCAAATGTTTCTGTAACCATGACAACAATACAATTATCAAGTCAACTAGTGTTGTATGAAAAACTTAATGATGACCTCTAATTTTAGAGGTAGCACTTGTTTCTGTATAAGTAACCATCTACCTAATTAGAAAATTAGTTAAGGTTGTTCTTAGAATTCACCTAGTCTCAAAACATAAAATGTAAAGCCATGCCAATATATTCTCACCTGAAATTAAAGCATTTTCTCTGATGGGCACAGGTGCAAACCGAATTGGAGGGCCCAGTAATGGACCTGGACCAACACCAGGAGGAGGGGGTGGAACACTCAAGTTAGGAGGGGGCAAACCTGTGGACCAAAAAAATAAATAAGTGCACACAAATGCATGGTGGTTTCAGCAATGTAATTATGAGTATTTTGTTACGACCTTCACACACTGCACAAGGTGAGGATGTGTAACATTCTTGTTTTTGTGGTACCAGCACAGTATTTTAATACCAGGATCCCAAGTTACTACTCAGTTCTGTCATAAAGTGAAAAATGACACAACCACTGTGAGAACACACTGCGCCTGATAGCCGAATTTCACCTACTATACACAGGAAATCATTCAAAATGGAATTTCCTTCTTTTGCTCGGATACAATTGGTAAACCTATTCATGAGAAGGTGTAGGTGGATGTATGAAGTACATTAATAAGATCCTACCACATAAATGTGATGTATGATATGGTGGAAATGCCAATGTAAATGATACAGTTGGCATTTTGATTGAGTACCCAGATACGTGGCAGGTATGAGAAAAATTACACAGCTCAGATTTTTCAGGAATCCATGAAAACACTGAGTATGTATGTACATATGTATGTACACATGTTTGTAATAACTTGCTTGGAAACAAGGTATCTCAAAAACAGAAGACCAACCAGATCTCATATGTGTGTATGTGGTGGGGGTACAGCTCATGGAGTACAAGAAGCCATTTGTGTTTGGTGGAACTTAAAGGTCATTTGAGTTCAACAAGGGTGAAACAGTGAAGACAATGAAAACACGATGTATCAAGAAGAGGAGCTTGGACACATCTGATATTTGGTGTGTAAGTGTACCTTACTGAATGCATACAATTGTCACCAAAACCAAACTAGAGCACCAATGTGCAGAAGCTCTTACCTCAACACCCTGCAGGTACCATTTAAGTATCATCATGTCAAATCATAGCAACCACTAACTGAGTATCATTATACCACATCATCAACATTGTACAAGAGAATCTGTAGGACTGCACAATATTCAGAATTTCACAAACTAGAGCACCAACAGTGTAGACATTTGATCTTTGTCAATAAATTCAACTTGTGAAAATTTTGGTTGGTACTACCAAATAACAATGCTCAATTTGCATCACTATTGACATTCAATAATTATGGAAACTATCAATCTTTATTAATTATTCTTAATGGCTGTTGGTATGTGAATTAGCACTGGAAAAGTGAATGGTCAAAACCAATTTAAATCATTAACTACACACCCATTAGTGGTCATTTACATGTGACTCATATTGAGGACCCCCTTAGTTAACCATCGATCTGTCACTAAGAACCTGACAAAAAATTGACAGGTTCGTGAAGGCAAACTGGAGTTCATGAAACAGCTCAAAGTGCCCCTTTAATATCCATACACTGGTCAACATACCTGAGGGCGATACAGAATTTCAGTTAGTCCCACTGACACTGTCCTATTACTCAATTATCATTCACGCATGATAGGGATACTTGAGATGAGTACGGCAGTTTAAACAGAAGATGGAGAAGCAATTTGCAGAATTTCATACAATAGGCCATAGGGTCTTCATGAAACCATACACTACAAATTAATGAACACCCTAAGATAACAACAAGCAGAGTATCATTATGACAAACCATTAACATTGTACAAGGGAATATGTAGAAGAACTTTGCAGAATTTCTTAAAACGGGCCATAGGGTCCACATGGGACCTTGGACGGAAAGTCTTTGTGCACCCTTCATGAACTACGCGCCAAGGAACATTGTGTCCAAGATAAATATAAATTAAAATCCATGGAAGCATGTTCAAGAAGCAGCCTTTCAAACAGACTTGCACATAATTTTCACAGAATTTCACATAATGGCCCATTGGACCCACAATGGGTCTTGAACAAAAGTCCCTGAACACCCTGAAGGGACCATTAACAGAGCATCATTGCAACAAACCATCTGTGGATAAAAACTGTGGAGGGAGAATCATTTTGTGGATTTTCATTAAATTCCCACATGGGCCCACATGGGACCATGAACCAAAAATTCCTAAGCACCCTAAATGCTCCACCACCAAATGAACATTGTCTAATTACAATCGAATCCATGTAAGCATTTAAGGGGAGAAGCTTTTTGAACAATCATGGACACACAGACAGATTGATAGATATTGATGGATATATTGATAGATGGACTGACGCTGCATGATTACAATAGCTCACACCAGCATGCTGGTATGAGCTAAAAATTACTTACAGGACACAATTCTGGCAACAATGCCAAAGAAATTACTTACATGAGAGACAAAGTGCTTTAAGTTGTTCACTGTTTGCTTAAAATTTTAGATTTCTAATAGTCAGTAATAAAGTAAGAAATGCAAGAACTGCCCGACTACAAACGGCCATTTAGTAAAACCCCAAAAGTACAAACCAAGAAATGACAAAATGTTTCTCACCTCTGCGCTGCATATCGTGAAGTTGAGTTGGTTGGATTGGTGGTCTGAATGGGGGTAGATTAGGAGGAGGAAGAGGTGGTCCAAACGGTGGCAAGGGTGGCCTGAGAGGGTTCACTTCTGGCAGAGGAAGCGAGGGACGAGGAGGAGGCGTGGAACGAGGAGGCCGGACCGACAAAGGAGGCCCGGCCGTCGGAGGCCTGTCTCCCGGAATACGTAAAACGTTTGGTATATTTAGATCATCCACCACGAGAGGATCAACACCGTGGTCAAATGGGCAGAGTTCACCTCTCATGCAGAATCCTTTCTCTGAGAATTGTCAAAGAGAGACATGAATGTAGGTATACATCAATTAATACACATGGGAAAGGGATAAGATGGCAAGCTATCTATCCATCATGTCTCTGGCACTTTTCATTGAACAGTGGAGGGGGGGCAGGCAGTTACTCTACTTACAATGTACAGTGATGAACTTAAAAATGTTATTCACAACTTTAAAGAAACTAGTGTGTCACACAATGTGTGTACAGGTTGAACCATAGGGAACAGTGAGGAACAAATATGTTCACTAAGTCAGTTTAGAGTTTAAAAAAAAATTAAGATACTATGAAAGTAAATGATGCAAAGATAAATGGGTAGAAACATGGTTGCATGATAGCAACAGTGTACAAGCTTTTCTCAAAGGTCACTCTGAGGTGCGTTATATTGCAAACATGAAACTTCACAGATATTACCACTGTACACAGATTAACAACCTAATCAAACAATGAAGCAAATCAGTTCAGTTGTCAAGATGAGGTCTGAAGGTGTCAGTGAAAACTGTGCCAATAACTCAGTGAGCAATTGTCTTGTTTGTACCCTCCAAACATTTTCACTCTGAGTATGCGTACTCGTAAATCTAAGCTGGCTTAATGCCAGCTAACTACAACAAACATGTACATAATCAATCTTCTTCTGTGAAAATTCCCAGACATGTCCTCAGTTAGCTAGTTAATAGACCTGTCAGGGTACTTGTTTACAGGGTTTTGCAGGTCTTGCATCAGAGCTGAGCAGTTCATACAATACTTGAATTTCTCAAAAAGTTATATTAATTTGCTGCACATGAAGTGGACCCAACAGTAGAGTCTTACCATCAAAGTCCCTGCACCTAGGTTTAGTATGGTCTTTTCCCAAATCTGACTGGTCAGTTTTGGACACGACAGTTACCATGCTGCTGACTGATGGGGGAGAGCGGGACCTCGACCGTGACCTTCGACTGAAGTTACCCCCATCCTCTCTCTGGTGGTCAAGGTACCTGTTTCTTCCATAACCTTGCCAAATAGAAATTAGAATTATATTAAAAAGTTTTGTTGATGGCAGTGCTCAGGTATTTATTTGGGAGGTTAGCATATGAAAATATGTTTATCAGTATACTCCATGCAACATCTACCTTGAGTTGTTTACTTCTATCATGATTTTATTTATGTCTTTGTCAACTAGTATATGATCACTCTCTTCACATCTTTGTCACCTAGTATATCATGATTTTATTCCTGTCTTGGTCAACTAGTATATC
Source organism: Stichopus horrens (assembly GCA_009801055.1). Taxonomy (NCBI): domain Eukaryota; kingdom Metazoa; phylum Echinodermata; class Holothuroidea; order Aspidochirotida; family Stichopodidae; genus Stichopus; species Stichopus horrens. The sequence continues at coordinate 6,680 of VJOZ01013048.1, read as the reverse complement.
AAGACTCTAGTCATGTCTTTGTCAACTGGTACATGATGACTCTACTTACTGTGCATAAACCTGTCCTTGTCATGACTTTTGTAGGAACCATGTGACCACTCAGTCTCTTTGGTAGACTGGATTATGAAAATGACTAACAGTATCTCTACCATGACCCCTTTGAAACTGCACCCATTGCAACTAGCAAGTTGCTCTTCCTGTTTGACAGAATATTCAGTAAATGTGACTGCTGTTGGATTTCAAACCTACTCCCATGGTTCCTGTGCCTTTATCCACTGTGACTTAAATGCAGCAAAGGCCAACCTTTTTGATTAAATGGTAACATTAACATCTTTGAAAACACATTGGAAGTCTATCTTCTGTTAATCTCTCTTTTGTACTGCAGTACTTAGCAGGTATGGATAGAAGCTATGTTTCCCAGTGGCAGCTAAGAAATGTTAAGTGTGTATGGAGGTGGGTAGTAAAGTGGGTGAGGTATGCAAAATCTAACAATCTGCCGTGTAAACTCCAAGTGTCACTGTGCAGTAACAAGTAAGGAGTTGAAAAGGCAATAGAATTTTATAAATGATGTCATAGGTATATGCGAACAAACGTGTCTGTTGCAAGCCAAATGCCAAAAAGAATACCCATAAGCAGGGACATAGTGAATGAAAGATTTAACAAAAAATGTACATTATCACAAACTTTGACATGGATACTATCTACATGCTGCTCGCAAAGAGCAGGTTGTCTACGTATGATTACTTCCTCTCTTTGATAGAACAATTGACCTACCTCTATCATGACCTCTATCATTTGGATTAGACCTATTTCTGTATCCTCGATGTGATCTTCTGTCCCTGTCAAAGCGATCTCTCTCCCTGTCATCTCTTCGGTTCCTCAGTCGGTCCTCTTCGCGCCTTCTCCTTCTGTCCCAAAAGCAGAAAAGATCGACTTTAAAGTCATTCTGGGTTAAAAAAACTTTCAAATGGAATTGTCAAGGTTCCCTGGGAAGGTGGTATAGAAATAGAAAAAAGTTTGTGTTTCTCATACAACACAATAAGCACAGAACTTAAGAGCCATAACACTGTTCATATGAAGTCACATTTCATTGACCTTCAGCTCAATCCAGTGTCAGAAACATTCAATCAATCTTACAGTGTATGTGTGAGTGCCTACAAATAGTTTCATATCAATGGTCTCTGTTAATGAGAAGTTACAAAATTAAAGACTAGCTGATAAAAAGACCAAAACTACAGCTTGATGAATGGTACAAAAGTAAGTAAGTGTAGTATATGTAATAAGGCAAATAAAGGGCACTGAACATTATAAGACAGGTCAATGAGATGAGACTTCATAAGATGCTTGCATAGCAGATCAAAAAGTCTCTGAATCTATTTGTTTTAGATCTACCAATACCTCTAGACATCTACTGAAGCTGTCATGCAGGAGGTCATTGAGGGGCAGGGTACAGTCACACCATGTCTAATTTAGACTTGACAACCCCCCAACCTGGGGAAATTGAGACAATGGTAGGCAAGGTTCCCAAAATGCCATCAACACAATAATTTAATTTTATTAATATTCGTAGCCAGCATATCAAAGCAATCACACCTCTCTAATCCTGTGGTTATGTCCAAACTTTGCTGATGGAACAAACAAAACTTGAAATTTAGTTCCCTACATGTTGGCAACTTTGTACAAATACCTTACCCAATGGAAGTTAGTGTCATTAATGAAGTTCATGCAGCTGGTAATGTGTACCATCCAATAGCAGGCTTTGCTAAAGTACTGTTCGTTACTTCTATAAATCAACAATTTGAAGTCTGTTTCTGTAGATAACACCACCAGGCATTGGCCAGGATTGTTTAAACACTATCAGAGTTAAATCATACCTTGGACTAAAACTTCTGCTCCGGCTGGAGCGGGTCCTCGGTGGTGTCCATGCTTCTTTCTCTTTGTTGTGGGGTCCATCTCTTCTTGATGATGGTACTTCTATGCCTTGAAACTTGGTAGCAGACTATATCAAAATGAAAAGAAATGAAACTACTTGTTAAATGATGCACAGCTGGTGTTCCTTTTAGTCAAGTTGATTTCATTCTTCATAATAAAAGTTCTTTTTAACAATTACAAAAGCAATCTAAGATACAACCTATCTGAAAAGACACTTCACTGAATAATAACAGTGCAATATGTTGACATTTAATACATCCTCTTTATCTCATCTTCAGCATTGCAGTATCTGACAAACTAAGTGTGTGCCACGTGACCAATGAAAAAAGTCTTACTTAAGACTAAATATCTGCTTACCTCTGATGCTATTGGTGGTGGCTGTGGAGGTTCTTCCTGGGGAAGATCAGGAGGTGGGGCTGGTGGAGGTACAGATGGAGCTGCCTCCGGAGGCAAGGGAGGATATGCCGGCAAAGCATCATTGTCATGTTTTTCTTTTGGAATGTAGGATTTTGTTCTCAGGCAATCAAACAAATCATCAACAAATTTGGGAGTCTCTGTTCAAATAACAAGAGTATATCAACAAAATAAAAACAAACTGTTTCTGCCATTCATGTTGTTTTAGGCCAATTACAATAAATATCACAAGAAATAGATCATGACCATCTGAAATGGCACACTTGGGATTGCATCAGACAACTAACACTGAAAATGTGATGGAAACTATGGGTAATGTTGATATTAAAACATTCCCATTAGGATTCAGGGCTGTCTTCTTTCTGTCCTGGTAATAAATATTCAAATTTCCAGATAAAACAATCTTAATTGACGTTTCTACTCTGTAACTAACAAGAATTTAAGTTTCTCTAGCACATTCATTGTCAATATTTGAGGTCAATTATGATGGAGAGTAACTCCAAAATCTCTGAGAAATATTTCACCTGGAATTGTTGCAAGCGCTGCTACACAAAGTGACAAAACTACTATGTTAGTGTCGACATATGTAGCAGACATTGTTGACTTATAAATGTGGAATTTTCAAAGAGTTTACTATGACAAACTCAAAAAGTTTCAACACTACTTTGCAATTTATTCCGAACATCTTTTTGTCAGCATAAACATTCCATGCATTTGCCAATCATAACATTATGAAATTCTTACTTGTATATTCATGTAATCATATATCTTAAAATAATTAAGATACTGCTTCCTTTATATTGTGTACCTGATTGTAGAAACACTTCCAGTTGATCGTTACAAAATGTCTTGAGTTCATCTTCAGGTTTGTCCTTCTTGGCTAGGGCGATGCAATACTTAGCGAGTGGTACAGGGTCTGCATCACATCTAGCATGGAATCAAACCAACATTTAATTTAAATTCAATAAGCGAATGCAATGCAAATGGATGTGCTACAAAATTAATATTATCTATTTTTGAAAATGAACAACCAAACTGTAAACCACATATCAGCAAATCAACCTGCGATTCAACTTTCAATTAAAATTGCACGATTTGAATTACCATTTGAATTAGTGGATGCAAAATACCATTTTGGAATTCTATTCACCAATTTAAGATAAGCAGTAAACATGTATACAATTGAAAGAAAGCATGACACTCTGACACAGAACTGGGCTGTATCTGACAGGGGGAATGTAAAACCAAGTATAATCTTCATATGCAAGGTAGCAATTCTCAGCAAAAGATAAATCTGCCACTCAAAATGGCTGTAACTGTTAAATCTGGAAAATGCTTATTTTGAGTGGATAGGGAATCACGCATTGCTCTGAATTCCACTTTTGTCCTGACTACACTCATCCTGGGGAGCCAATACACTGCAGTGTACATAACAGCAACAGAAAGTAAATACTAATATATCACAATCTATACATCACAATCTATAGTGCAGCTAGAAACCACATAAGGTAATGGCATGAGCCCAAGTGGGTAAGTGGTTCCCAATGGACGGGTCAACAGTCCTGAACTTGCATATCACCAAGACCTTGTCAAAAGCATCAACAATGCAATTCTAAATGATTAAGTACTCACATTGGCTCAAGTTTCTTCACAAGCCACTCTCGTAGGTCATCAACATTTTCAATGGCGGGCATACTTTAAACTATAAGAGAAGAACAATTGAAGTAAATGAAATGGAAAATTGATGTTCCTCACATTTCACATCTAAGCCTTTGGTGAAGTTCTAAAGTACTAGCAAATTAACTAACACAAAAGTGCATTCTCTGAAGTTTCACTGTTTGCACCGAGGTTTGCACTAAGTTTTGCCAATTATATGCACAGGCACTTTGAGTATCGCACAGTATTTTACCACTGGATTCAAAATTACTACCCAGTTGCTTCACCAAGTGAAAAACGATGCAACCACTGTGTGAACACACTGTGTCAGATTACTTAATTTCATCTACTATACACAGCAAATAGTTCAAAATGGAGTTTTCTTCTCTGTGAAAATTGATGGTCCTGTTAACGAGTACTGTAGGTGTACGTATATACTGCACTAGAAACATCCCCACCACACACACACAAATGAGGTGTACGGCACTGTGGAAATACCATTGCTAACAATACAGCTGATGTTTTGGTTAGATACCCAGGTTAATGGGTGTGACAAAAAATAACCCCCTTCAAATTTTTTTGAAACAATAACAACACCAGTTTTACCTGTAGTAGTTTGACATTGGTATGGTGTTCTATAACTCAGTACAGTACAGGCCTGCTCATGGAAATTTTTCACAAGGGCAAGCAACTGCCAGCCTGAATTGAAACATCACCCCTAATCCACTTCTAAGGTGTGCAATAAGTTGCCAACCAATATTTTAGGAGGGCAGCTGGGTAAACAACACTTCCATACAGATATAAACATAACTAATGAGAGTACAGCTTTGAACAAGAAAGTCAAAGGACGTTGTGATTCCTTGCCAATATATATGATGAACAAAGGATATACCTTTAGATATAGATATTTCAAAGTTCAAGTAAGTTGAAACTCACTCTTTCCACCACTCAGATTTTGTGTTTACAACGTTTTCAAGCTACAGTATGTCCTCTACTGACCTCATGTTACCATTTTTAATCTCATCAAAACTTGCCAGAGATCATCTACTTATCAAGTGCTACCAATGGTCTAAGTCTGGAGTTCCAGCAACATTCAGTTGCTGCGATATCCCTCCTTAGTAGAATTTTAGACCCTCCCGTTGGTGACCTCAAATGATCTTTGACCCACCAGAAAAAGAATAGGGATCACCTACTCTCAATGGACTACCTCCACACTAGCTTTGAAGTTCATGCAACTTTCACTTGTTGAGATATCGTTTTTACAAGCTAAGGCGTCACACACACACACAACTTTGTTTTCCACTCATTCCAAGGACCTCATTGTGCTTTCGTTTTTCTCTTCCTCACCCCTAACCTTAACAATAGACTGTGTATTTTTAATCTTGAAAGACTGGAAAATCAACTGAATTTTCTACAGAGCACCTAAAATCTATTGTTCGGTCCTCGATCCCACCCGAAAGCAAGGGCACGCACACACATGCACACACACAAGCCATCATCATGATTCCTTGCCTCCCTTCGGCAAGGAATCAACCAAATGTACAAATGCATTGTGGTTTTGATGATCCAATTATGAGCATTTTTTTTCTGAAATAGTGTGCGTCAAAACTAGATACTTTTACATGAAATATGAGAGCTGTACAAGTTTCCTTTCTTGAGGTCATGTCTAGAAGGTTTTCACAATTTGACCCTTGCTGACATCAAATGAGTTTTGACCTCCAGCAAAGACCAAATGATTCTTGCACTCAATGGGACACACCTTGATTCTTAATGAGAGATCTGCCCAAGTTTTCCTTCCTAAGATATTTTGTTTATTATATTTTCACAATTTGATGAGTTGACCTCATATGTTCTTTGACCTCCACCAAAAACAACTGGTTCTTCTACTCAATGTGGTACACCTACATACCAAATATTTGATCTGTCCAAGGTTCCCTTCTTCAGATATTGTGTTTACATGGTTTTCACAATGTGACTCCTGGTGACCTCAAATGACTTTTGACCTCTACCAAAAGCAATCGGGATCATCTACTTTAGTATAAACAACCCACACATTAAGTATGAGATCAGTAAGGTTGCGTTTCTTGAGATATTGGGTTCATAAGAATTTAACATTTTTACCTCTGGTGATCCCAAATGACCTTTGATCTCCACCAAAAGCAAAAGGGTACATCTACTTAATATGGTCAACCCAGACACCAAGTGATAGATCAGTTGAGTTACCCTTCTTGATATATTGCGCTTACAAGCAGCGTCAAACACACATGCAACATCGCCATCACATAGACTAATTCTGCTGTCTGCAAGAAATCAATAAGAACTAAACCTTCCTATTACCATAGAATTAGATATTGTCACTGTGACATCCCTAAGTTCCAGGAGCAATAACATGTGTCCCCTCCTCACACAAGTCACTGCTGGTGGCATCTATAAGTATTTTCAAAGTTCAAGCTGTGGAGACTTACCAAGCTTTCAAATTTTTACCTCCTACTCATGAGCAGCAATGCTGCTCGCCTCCTTACATCAGTTCCACACTAGTGCACTTTCTACACTGCCTTTTACATCCCTTACACCCTCCTACTGGTATTATAATGCACTGTGCCCTTGTAAAGGACAAACAGAGGCCAACAGGGGTAGTTGAACTATTGCCCTTGAATCACATGTTTGTACTTTAACTC
>VJOZ01013044.1:4490-21260 GCA_009801055.1 Stichopus horrens | reverse complement strand
TCCTGCCTCCACCCCACAGCAGCTCTCTATGCAGTACGGATTTAAGTCAGGACCAGGATCCCGTCTCATGGCAATCGAATAACTCCACCAATGTCACCGACTCATTCAACGAACGAAATCTCAGAGAGTTGGATCGGTACTCTTCAGAATTCCTTGAAAAACATAACCAAAGAAACCTTGACAATTTTAGTGGTGGCCGTAATTGGATGAAACTCTATCGGCGTGGTCGTGAGGTCAGTTACCCTTGGTTACTTGAAGTTAATGGAACGCAAATTACTGTAGCAGGTACACTCCAAAGATATCTGAAGGGTTTAACTGTTAGTCACAGTACAAGCTGTTTGTGTGTTATTGTCAGAATGTAGTCCGCCCTATCACAGATATTTTTCAGCATCAAGCAACAAAATGTCAATGGAGATTGGAAAATCTAAGACTTAACTACCAACTGACATTGCATTCTCTTCTTCCATCTTTTGAAGATGAACGATGATGGTGGTCATCTGGTAGTGGTGTTCAGACTCGAACGAGATGCAAACGAGACTGACACTTCATCCTCCTCGACTCCATCAACAACCCCCTTAGCGAAAGCTGTAGCAGTGATGTCACTGATGCTCTATGTTTTTGCTTTCTCTTTGGGTTATGGCCCAGGTGAGTTGGTGCATCTTCTATGATTTGTGTCTCTTCCTCCTTCTTTGAATCCATACTGTTCTCCCTTTTTATTGTAGATATTTTGTATTATTTTCTGTTGCTCATGTAAGTTAGGTATTTTTATTGTAGATATTTTGTATTGTATTCTGTTTTCATTGTACGTTAAAGGTTTGTGTTGGACAGTCTGAAATCCAGTTCTAGAGGTCCTCAATATTCCTTCAGAATATGCTGAGATTTCAGATTTCACAGGATGAGATTACTTTTGAAAGAAACTTTTTATCATTTAGTTATTACTCTTATAACACTCCTGGTAACCTCTCACATGTATAGATGGTAAAGTCTGTTTGAATGAATTTCTCCTCAAACGATCCATTGATTGTAATATTAAAGTACTTTTGTTTTTATTGTTTTCTTCAAACAGTTGTATGGCTGCTTCTCAGTGAATTTTTCCCTGTCGATGTTAGAGGGCGTGCTTCATCCCTGGCCAACTCCATGAACTGGATGACGAATATAGTCATCAATCTCACATTCCTTGATATTCTCAGTGAGTAGCTTCACTTCACCTCAACTAACCGTGTTGCCCGTGATCAGCTGTCTCTTGCCAGCAACACCAAGTGAACTAATAATGTCACAAAATCTTGTTAGTGTTGTGTGGTGTTCGGCTTTCCGCTGTCTGATATAAGACATCACATCTAAGCGAACACTGTTTGCAGCTGAATTTAGAAAATCTTGTAAAGTCGCTAGCAGCAAATTCAAACATCAGAAATATATAGATGCCTCTGTCCCAAAGAAGATGTTTGTTTACTTTGTTTGTGGATATGCTGCCCTCTATTTCTTCAACGTACCATTCCCACTTTCAGTATTCTCTTACAACTTTGATTTCATGTGAGCGGAAGTAGCACAGCCACTGTTGTGTTGTTCGTGATTCTCTACACTTTTTTCCCTGTCTTCTGACGTTACTGCTTTCTACCATTTTTGTCAGATTGAATGTGATGTGCAAAATCAATTCACCAAAGAATCTCTTTATTGAAAAGGTATAAATATTTGAAACAACAGGAAGCACAGTTAAAACTTACAGCTCACCAACCTTGGTTTGGGTCTCTTAGTCTATTAGACTGATCTACCGATTTCAGACCATATTGCACATGAATGTATACTGTGATGCAAATATTAAAATCAGGTTTAATATATCTCTGTAAACATCAACAGACAGTCTGGGACCTTCGACCACATTCCTCGGGTTTGGTGCGATCTGCATCTTGTCTGTACTCTACGTGTTGTTCTTCATCCCTGAGACAAAGGGACGCTCCCTGGAAAGCATCTCTCAAGAGTTAAACAGGAGGTAAATACCATCCGTACACACCATGCAGTTTCATGGCAGCAACTGTGTGCAGCAACTGTGTGCTGTCGATGCATTTTTCTGTGGTAGAAAACTTCTTGTAACATGCATCATATAACTTTTTGCACTTTTTTCCTTCAAATCAAATATAAGAATATCCCCCTTAAAGATTTGTGGTAAAAAGTGATCTTTCAATGACATACACTGTCAGAAATTGTCCCAGAGAAAAGAAAAAATGTGTTATTTTTTTGTAATTTTTTTATGCTGACTTCCCATGGATAGTATTTATGAGTATGTCTTTTTATCCCTCTTCCTAGCTTGAGTTTTTTTTTGGTCAAGTGTCTTCAGTGTTCACCTGACCTCTGATTGTAATGATCTTTTAGGGTAGCTAACTCGTAGACTTGTAAATAATACAACAAAATTCATACTAGTTACCATGACAACAGATCCAAAAAAAGAAGTGTGTTGCTGATTTTCAGTGACAGTGCTTTCTAAGTGATGTCTCTTTCTTTTTCACATGATCATTCCTTCAGTATTTATATTCTGATGCTGACCGGGTTTGTTAGCATTAGAGCAATTTATTATGCCATATAGTTGTATACCCTTCAAATGCATGTTGCAAATGGACGATGAAACGTATTAACATACTGTCATTTTTTACTGTTTTTTTCTCTCACATCAACAGGCAATGTTGCAGATGTATCAGTTGTGGAGGTTCCATGACAGAGATTTGCGATACAAGGTATTCAGACGGTGACATCGTCGCATAAGTGATGGAGACGAACGGCAGTCTTCGACTTTGCTGTGCTGTATCCTCAGGACCCATTTAATCCACCAACATGATAATTTTCAAATGAATTGAATTGGGAGATTTCTGAAATTTGCTCTCTTTTTTCCCTTCATTTTTATTCCCTTTTGAAGGGGTGGTAGGGGAGAAGAGGTTGGAATTGGTAGGAACTTTGGTCAGTGTATGTTGACATTTACAGTAATCATAAATCAGGAAGCAGTTGAGATCTCTCTTTCTTGGTAGCATGCCCCCGTTCTTTTAACATTACTTTTTTATATACTGTATTATTTACTGATATTTATTATATATATTGTAGTCCTGGAGACTGAAAAGTGCGTTAGCAGCATTGTAACCCTACCGTGGCTGTCCCAATGATGACAGGCACACAGTGACAGCAAGTGTGTTGCACACCTAAATGCTTGTCATTATAACAGTTATGGTAATATACACATTCTTCATGGAAGTAAACATAGTTTTCTTTTGTAGGTTACTAGTGTCAATGGCACACACTGACAGCTTGCTGTGCAGTTCACATTGACTTTGAGAGGTCGTGGCACCCACTGCAAGCTGTACCATACTACTGATGGCAGTCGTGGTACACACCGCCAGTGATAATGATGCCACAGACCATGGAACACAGCAGGAGACTCTTCCAGGAATCACGGCATAATGATAGGAACAGTTCACCTCGGTAGCAATTGTTGTACTCAAAGATGTCAACTGTGATACAGTTCAACAATGGTCTTAATGGTGCTTGTTGATAGTGGTGACGGTTTATGCCAATGGCATAGAGATATGTGTAAACCAGAATGATGTCAAGCTAACTAATTACAGAAGGAACAAATGTAGCCAAACACAGTTGGTGTCATCCTTGCGTTGTAAGCAAAACAGATCTGCCTTCAATCTTTGCCATATGTAATGTACTACGACCAGAGAATTTGTCCCATATCTGACAACATCTTTAGGGAAAACAGAAGTAAATGCAACCATTTTTTTTTTTTTTTTCATGAAACCTGCAGGGAAAACTGCATCCAATGTTAAGCTGCTTGTTAGTTGTATTATCTTAAATTTTTTCAGTCACTTCCATCGGATTTGTGGTACGTACAGTTTCATGAGAAAGTTTTCCAAACAGAGTTATCCTGCCACTCAAATACTATGGATTCACTTATTGTTCCCAGATGTCATTCTGGCTCATATGTTTCTATGGTAACATACTTTTATGACTAAAAGTAATCATGGTACATACTTATGGATCATGCTCTCATAATGGAACATAATTATGAATAATGTGGTGCAATGCAATGGCAGTGATGATGGTACACAACAGGAGAAATTTAATATTGTGGTATGCACTGGTAGCAGTTTTATTAATCATTCAGGATTACTGAAAAAAAAACACATTGCTTCCCACTCTGATGGTAACTGCAGAACAGAGTTGTAATTAGTATTCTTGTACACCCTGTAAGATGCACTACCAATACTGAGGTCTACCTTTGAATCAAATCTGTTCAGTGTTGTGGCACATCCCTTAACATGCAGTACCACATGTGCTGTACTGATGTTGAGTTATGTTTATGTTACGTTCCTAAGAGGGTGTTACTGTTAGTAACACTTACCGGCCGCTGCACAGTATTAACTTGGATTCTTCTTTGCACTTCATGTACTTATTCAATTTTAGTTGAAACATTTGTTCGAAAACATGAAAGTCTGTGAGAGCCATGTTAAATTTTTAATACTTAAAAATAGTTTCATCATTAGGTAGGAACTTCATAAAACCCTCCAGGATTGAAAACTGAATTCCAGGTTTTTTTCCCAGAAACCCCAGGTTTGCCATTATTTGAGGTTGACAACTCTGTGTTACTGGATGCTCACAATCCAAGGAGAGTTGTGTTGAAATATACTAAGTGCCTTAAATATTTAATAGCCACTGATGACACATATTTTCATAATTCAAAAGGCTTATTCAGTGTTATAATTATTACGATCACATATGACCAGATTGCCGTGGTCTGAACTGTTGGCAAAATGATGTTTTTTTCTCTTCCTCTCTTCAGTAGCATAACTGAAGTAAAATTATTATACTCTGTGAACTTCAGTTGAGGCTGGTTTAAGTTTCAGCAAGTGGCAACTGGTTGTGAATGAAAATACTGTGACTGTACTAAGCAGTGAGATGGGGGGAGGGATGGAATACCAACCCAAACTTAGAAAATACAATTTTATTGAGGCTCTACTGTACCAGCTGTTAACTTGGCATGTTTCAGTACGTCTAATTGTCAATCGAAGTCACTATGTTTTGAGATACGCACCATAACAGTGATAGTTACGTGTGTTTTATTGCCATGTACATCCATACAGTACATTCATTTTGTCTTTCTTGGTCTGTGTTTGGTATCTATGGACATATCCATCAGTCAAATGTGAGTCAGCCTCCTCCCTCCTTTGTGAATCCAGTCACTCTGAGTGCCTTTTTCTAACCATGCTGAAATACATCAAATGTGATTTTCCTTCATAGTTATTACAGTAGATGCAAAGCTGTTGCAAAGACACCTCCGTACTTTTGTGCCTGTTTTCATTACTTACTTTTTGCATGCACTGTCTACCTTTTATTAATGATTTTGGGGATACTGATGCGATGTGCGTTAGAGTCCATGCGTCGCTTAGTTTGTCACCTGTTTGTAATGTATCTTCTTTGTCATCACAAAAGTTGAAGGATGGAAACAATTTGCTGTTACACTGAATATATCTGCCATTTGTTGATTTTGAACTGCCAGTGAAACAAGGGGGTTTGCTTTGGCTCCAGCCAGTCATCCATTATGCGTGGGTGTAGTATTAATTTTGAAACAATTAGTGTTATAAACTGCAATTTGGGGAATATTTCAGACTTAGGGATTATGTCACATGATTTAATTACATTAAAATGATTCTTTTAATGCAATAGTAAACATTTTCTGTCAATTAACTCTTTACAATGATAATTTTACTCTTCCTATCTTTACTTGAACCATTATTTTTCTGTGGTTATCATCAAACTTATTTGCATGGAATTTATTTGGTGACAGTGTCATATCTTCTATACCGAATGATTAGCACTTCAATGTAAATAGTGGTAACAGTTACTTTCCACTTGTCTTTTACTTTCATTTGTCATTTCCATTTCCAGCTTTAAAGGTCAAAGACACTTTATGTTTAGATTTGACATTTTTGAACAGTACATTCCAAACATGCAGTTTGTTTTTTCCAGAATTGCTTGCCACAATTGTCCTTTGGTCACAATTAGAATCATCTAGGTAGAATGTCCTGCAACTCAACTTTGACCTAGGAATGTGAGTTCGTAGAAACTCGGGAACTACCATCTGCTTGATCTGTGTGGGTCGTCAATGCTGGGGTGGGGAAAGTTTGATATTAAGAGCATACAGAATACGTCTTGTTATTCATTATTGAGATATTTCAGTGGACAGGGACGGTGAGGAAGGGGGTACAAGGGAGTGGTAGTCACTCAATTTCTCTATGTTGCATCATCCTTCCTGCACGATCATGCAAATAAATTTCATTACAGAAAAAAATTCATGAATAATTTGATGATTCATTCTTGAGATATTTCAGTGGATAGTGAGGAAGGGGTTAAAAGGAAGCTGTAATCATTCAATTTCTCCGTTTCATTTTCCTTTCTGCACCATAATGCAAATAAAACTTTATGACTTTTCCATGACTGTTTCATGACTTTTACTTTACAAAATTCCAAATAAATTAATCAGTGAGTGGTGTAATGATCATAGTGGGAAATTTTTTCAACTCCTAAAAAATAAATTAGCAGTGTGGTCTTGATTTCATGACTTTTCCATGACATATTTACCCTCTTTTCACAAAGTTTCATGACATTTCCAGTCTGGAAAGCAAAAGTAAAATTTCATGACTTTTTTGTAACCTTCCGGGGAGGCAGGAACCTGATTTATTGCCAAACCTTGACTCCTCGGCAACCAGCAGTCTCGTCTGGTGTGTGGCAAGGTCACTGCAAGAGAAATTTGCTTGATTTTTGGTCAATTTTGTATCGCTTTGTTGGTGCCTTATTTCATTATTTTTAAGTTCCTTATGATCTATGGTTATTTTGGCTGGGAGACAAATAGACACCTAGCAAATGAAAAGAAAATGACGGATTTATTAAGTTTCGTTGGTGCTGTATTCCAATTAAAGTTACAGTAAACTTTATCGCTTGTTATGTACAAGACGTGAATGTAAGTACTGCATACAGCTGGAATTATATACAAAAATGAGGTTCTATAAAAAAGGGCTCTGTTATGAATGTTAATACAGTAGTACTGGTTAGAAGAAAACTAGGAAAGAGAAAGCAACATTTTATGTCAGCCTATTTAAGTTAATAAATTCAGAGAAGTATAAAATAGAGGATGATAAAATATAAAATAGATGGTATGAAAAATTATGCTGTTTTTGTCATTTCTATTGCTGTTATAAGTTCCGTTACACACTATTCTACAAGGATGATAGATTAAACACCCAAATCAAGTATGCTCCCCCCACCACCACCGCCCTCCACCAGAGAAATACTGGGGTAAAAGCCTCCCAATCCAAACCATGCAAGACAGAGACATGTTCCTGTCACCCTCCAGCAATTTCCAAGGATGAAAATCCCTTTTCACTCACAAGGCCAGAGAGACTGGGAAGTGCCATTTACAATCTGAGAGGGTTTGTATTAAAAGTTTTAATCTGTGACGGTGGTGCTCTACTTACATGCCAATGGAGTCATTTCTCCTTGCACTACACTTTTACCCTGGCCCACCTTCTCTGACAAACCACCGACAGGACGGATGTTTTAAGCCAAATCTCCCCATCCCATACACACACACACTAGGTTACTGCAGTACCTGTGTGCTGTGTTGTCAAATGTGAGCAGCTTGAAGGGCTACCTATCACTACTTTTTTTTTTAGGAGGTATTTTGCTCATAGCAAAATGATAATCGTCTGATGATTCGGAAAGTATGAGACAAGTTTATCACAAATTCAGACATCTGGGGACACTAAGCAAAACGTGGAAAAACTTTGTGGAAACTTTTGAAGAATTAAAGGTCTTTAATTCTTCAAAAATTTCCCCTCCCCAAAGTCCCCTCTCCTTACACACCCCTCCCCAGGGCAGTATCAAATTCCATCAGGTTCAGCCTCACTGATCATAACCAAAATTCATGCCTGTGCCCTCCAAAATCATTTTTCTATTTCCCATTGTCTGCTTCATCACATTTCCTGTTTTACCTTCTGCATTTAATATCAGCTGGCTCTAATAAATTACCTCCATCTCAGCTATGCCAGTCTTAGTGTACAGTAGAAATCAACTGTTACGGGTAACGTAGACAATGTCATAATTCAGTCCTTAAAAATAAAGCAGGTGTTGCCGTGGTTACATACCATATAATTAACAGTTACCTTACTCCTTGGTTGTGTAAGTAATCTGACAAAACTGATGTGCCACACACACTGCAGGTGCTATTAAATATCTGTCTGCTTAATGGGTCTGAAAGGTTGGCAAGTCCTGCAAACAAATATTATTAACTGCATGTATGCAGTAGCTGAGCATGGTACATTATTAAAGGACATCAACAATTCACAAAAACATGATTGAGGATATTACTACATGAACCAAACCAGAGTGAAGATTCTTATATTGAGGCTAAAAGACATGCAGTGGTAGGTATCATATTAGTGTGTGAAAGTCCAGGGTTTCTGTAAGGGGTAACAAGGTGCCTCAGAAACTTATTTAAATACATCAATTGAAAAAGTGTACTGTGGACAGAGTATAAAACTGAACTAACAAACATTACTCCAAACCTCCTAGCTATTTGCATGACTTTTGCTTCATCAACCTTTGTCCTTCAAGTTGCTTTATGATATGATGACTCATAAACAACACATCCTGGGACATTGGTCATGACAACCTCATGCCATTGATGAACGCTTTAACACTTTCACTGTACTTGCAGATCAAAAAGAAAAACATTCAAATTCCTGAAAGTTGAGTCACCATGTAGTCCTTCCAGAAACTGTATCATCCCCTAAACAACAAGAAGATTCTTACACTCAGGATTAACAAGCCAGCCTGGAGACTAAGCTACCTGTGTGATACAAAGACTTGCTTCAAAAAACCAGAGGAGTGGTAGTTGAAACTTACATTGAAGGAACACCCAAAATAAAAATCTTGAAATGGCAGACCTGTCTTCATCACAAATATTGTCTGATAATTCCACCCTCAAAACAGACTACTGTAGGGCTCCACCACAGGCCCTTGTCTTCCACAGTGTTGAAATTGAGTTTGCACTTTTCAATTAAGACCTTTGGAAGATCCACACCTTGCAATATAACTTGATGGACCTATGAATGATGTAAAAGCTACCTACGAGGAATAACTCTTGTAATAAACCCTGCCTGTGGTACACCTGTTTTTCCTGTGACAAATGCTTAGGGAGCAGCTACATTACAGTAAACAATGATAAGAACGATATGCAAGTAATATAAAGTAAATATTTTTGATATTAAGACTGAAGAAGTGCAAAAATAAAGCTGTTAGCCTAGTATTTTGGGTGAAAAAACACTAAATTCTCCTTATTAAAGCAAACACTTTGGCTCTGTGTATCAGGAAGAGGAAAAAATTCGGCACAAGTAAAAAGAAATTTAGAGTGTGGTATTAAAAATTACTTCAAATTCTGGCAAAGAGTAAACCCCAGAGCTTTAAAAATATCAACTAAGAGACAGTAATATCAATACAATATTTCTAAGGTCTGTGTTTAAAAAGGTTAACCTAAAAATGTTATGAATTTCTAACCAAGCTATAAAGGGCTACCATAAAAAATTTCTGCTAATTTGAAATGAAACACTGTTCGTCTACAGTAACAACTTTTGTTGTTCTATGTAACCGCATATCACTGCTGCTGTGGCTGACTGGCTAAGTGTGGTGGTATTTTAAAGCTATAAAGCTTCCATCCATGACTGGGTCTATGAGCAGTCTAAGCTTTTCCCATCTGACCTGACCTTGCGAAAGAAAAAAAAGATATCAAGTTTGATCTAAATCTGTCGAGTTTTAATTACCAAATATGAAGTTGGACTATAAAATCCACAGGTTCCCTTCAACAATTGTGTTGTTGCTTCTTGACTAAACTTGAGCAACTGTCCTTCAAGGCCTAAATTACGATGTAAGTGAAAAATAAAGTTTGACTTTTGTGGAGTTGACGGGGTAGAAAAATGAGACTGAAGGGTTGACTCTCTTAAAACATTGTTTTGGTGAAATAACTTCACTTCAAGGGACATTTTCAGAGTTCAGTGTATACAGTTTGTAGCTGCATTCACTCCAACACACTACTGTGTACCAGTACAGTATATATTTTACACCCCTGAGTGTACAGCAGGATGACAAATGTTTCTAGCACGTAACGTTGACTATGTAACACTTTAAAAAGTTGAAAACATTTAAAAATGCAGCTTGCAAGTGTTGTTATAGGTTGACCAATTAAAATACATGATAAAATCCCACTTTATGAACTTCACTGCTACTACAGTAGTAGGCAAAATGCGGCATGCGAATTCTCTCAAATTGTTGATTTTGAAAGGACTATCTAGTCCACGTAAATCATGAATTGGGGCTATATGTGATGCACAATTACACTGTGCCACCATCCTGCTTAAAGAAACACTGACAGCACCTGCAGGTTATTTACGAGATTGCAATGATATTAAAATTTTCAGAGGGCTTAGTGTCAAGACATTTTCGCAAGCCATCAAAAAATTCTGCTGTCATCCGTACCGATTATGGTACAGAATCTACCCAATGATCGACAACATGTTGCTATGTGTTGACTTAATTCAAATTTATGGCAAGATCCCATTACATGAACTTCCCTGTGATTACAGTGGCAGGGACTTGAGAGGAAAAGATTACATTATTCAATATATTGTAGAAAACAAAGGTGAAATTACACTCTAGTGCAGAATCAACACTATGGTTACATTGGTATATGGGGCTTCATCAATATTGAAAATGCCCTAAAAACAATTAGAAAGAAAAAAATGAAATATACTTTGGCATCTCACATAATTTGAAGTTTGACTTCGTGTCTGAATACATGCACAATAATACCTGACAGAACCAAAGAATCTTCCTTCAGTGCTGATGTAGACAGTCTACAAATACACCATCTCAAAGAAGTACTTATTTCCCAGACTTCCAGTTTCTTTCCCAAAGAATACGGAAATTTGATGATCAAAGCACAAAGAGCCCTCCATGTCTCTATATGTGACAGTAGAGCGGAACAACCACAGGGACAGCATCCTTCGAAAAGCATGACCAGAATCTGGTATATAAGTAGCTACAAAAAGGTTGCCTTGTTTGTAGTCATGTTACTATTTTCTTTTTGATTCCTTAGCAAAATATTGGCAAAAAAAAAAGAAAGAAAGAAAACAACTATATCAATGTGAAGGTGTGGTTATGACTGAGCTACCTTTTCACTAAGGAAAGAGAGAACTTTTTTGTTTGGAAGGTCTTTGTTTTTACCTTGAATGCACAACTGGATTTCATGGATTCTCTGGGGTGCTGGTGAGCTTTGACACCCTTTTGGCCACAATGTCAGTGGGAATTTTGCTAAAAGATTTTCTTGACCGTATCGTAATCTCCTTTTTCGGAGTGTTTGCTGCTATGCTCTCTTTGATGTCTTCGATTTTCACATTTCCAAACGATTTCCGGGATTTGCCAGCTCTGTTCTCTTTACCAGCAGACGACTTTCTGTACTGACTCGGACTCCCGTGACGGACAATTTGGATCTCATTCAGTGGTGAGACGGACTGTGTCGATGAATACTTGTTGACATTTTTCTGCTCAAAGTTATAGCCTAGTACCTCTTGCATCCCAGTCTCAACTTTACTGACTCCAACGAGAATCTTTTCCTCCAGGTGCAAATCTACAATATCATCCCCTCTTACAGTGTTAATTGGCTCTTGAATTGCTTCCACAGCCTTCTGGATGTCTTTTCCCATACATGGGCGTCTCTGAGTTTGGGATGACTCTTCGCTTTTGCATGTCACCTCTGCAAATTTCCGTCGATTGGACTGTGTAAGATCAGAGGGGTGACATTCTGCACGATCCTTTGCAGTATCATCTAGTCGGTTGTTTCCCAAACGATTACTATCAATTCCAAGAACCTGATCTGGTTTTTCAAGCTTCACACCTGATTCTATGTGACCTAAATGGGTCAATGCATGTCTCAAACCCAACGTGTTTCCATCATGCGACCCTTCACCAAAATTACACCCATTCAACCTGAGACTTAGCAATGATCCATCCTCACCGATTTTGTTCTGACAGAGGGCAGGCTCACCACTTTGTTTCGGGGAGTGTATTCCTGTGGTGTCATCATTTCCTGCAGTGCTCTGAGTTCTCACATTGTTCTCAGCTCTTTCAATTTTCTCAGCCTGTCCGGTTTTATCGGTTCCTTTGGTTGACTTACCACCCAAAGGTGATGAATTACTTAAGTCGGTCTTTGACAAACTAAGAGCTTCAAAAACTTTCAGTTTGGCCTTCACATTATCAATGGGTATCTCCATGGGGTTAGTCATGCCAGGTTTCTTCATGTCATCACTCTTCCCTGTACTGCCGGCACCACTGTCACACTCTGACGTGACCACCACCTGTCCTTTGAATTCTCCTTTGTCTTCGAATCGCAGCTGCCTCCTGAATGAGCGATGCATCTTTCGATCGGCGCCTCCCTTCAGTAACCTCTTACTGACCGAATCCACCCTTAGAAGTGACTGGGATTTTTTATCCTGTTCCCTGGCAGGTTCCCTTGAATCAGCTACTCCAGCAGTGGCATTCTGAATATCAACCCTGTTTACGTTATTGTCTCCTATGGGGTCGTCGGGACTGAGAAATTTGAAGAAATCTTGAGTCAAGCTTTTTCTCTCTTGAGCGAATTGATCCATCCAGAGAGAGGTTGCGTCTGCTATTGGAGACTTGGCAAAACTGAGGCAGGTGAGGGATTTAACCATCGACGCACCAGTCACCCCGACGGATGAATCATTTTCCTGGAAGAGATAGCCCTCACTCTTTGCCCTATGGAGACCTTTCAAATGCCTCTCGTTGCCTGTGCTTTGAGATACCTCATCTTGATACGTGGTGGTGCTGAGTATCAGCTTCGACCCAGGAGACAAAGGCCTGGATGCAGGAGTGGTGAATTCTGACATTGGCAACGCAAGGGGGGTGCTATGTTGTTCAATGACCTGCAGACATGGCGAAGGGGTGAGCGAACGAGGGCTTATCTCAGCATCCAGCCCTTTCCGTTTCGAGACGTTCAACACATCTTCGTGTCTGAGGCAGGGCTGATGTTTGTTCTTGTTATTGCTTTTACAGCAAACTACTGATGAATGAGGATGAAGGAATCTATAATAAAGGATCATACTGGTAACACCTGTCAAAAAGCAGAACAAAGTTGTGAAATGTTGGGGAAAACTTGCCCCAACATAAAAACAATAATAAGCAAGAACAATAAGTGAAAAAATAATAAGTGACACTTTTCCATATTTTGAGGTTTTGGCTGATTGCTAGGTCTGCAAAGTATCAAATGAAGACAACCAAGAGGGCATTTTGAGCTCAAATAAGAGCCATTTTCTCTATTGATCAGGATTTTCAAGAGAAAGTCAATATTTCTAACGGCTTGTGACAGACACATTGCAGGAGGCATCTGCAGGAAGAAATAAATAAGACTTAGAAGGAGAAAGGCGTCCCAGGATACCAAAAGATCTGTGCACATGTGTGAATAACAGTCACATTTTGGTTATCCCTTCTAGGAATAGCTTACAGTACATTGTTTCTTTCTGTCTGTACACCTTTTTGCTCTTTTTTTTCCTAAGAAAATAAATACTGCAGAGTTCATTTACAGAAATGCTGTGCCATCAAATTCTACACTCAGTAAGATGTATTCCACACAAGTTTCCTGATTATCATGATGACATTATGTTCAGCTTCACTTCATAACACAGAATCAGTAAAAACCTTACCTGCAGGAGGATTATGCTCCTACGTAACTTGTGTGTGTTATGACTTCGAGTGCATTTCATAATTCGAGTGTGACAAGGCTTAAAGTCAGAGTCACATCATTTGCGAGCATTTGTGAAGATCAAATGGTATGTTGTGTGTTGTAAGGTGTGATTTTTAAGAGCACATACTGTTTTCTTAAAGTTGATATATTTAGTGCCAGTTGGAAGTCAGCAAATTTTATGCTCCTTGCCAGTCAGCATCAATGTACCTTATGGTTCACAAGAAATCTGTACAACACTATTCAAAGTACAGATGACGGCCTTCTGTGCTGTATAAACAAAGGACTATTCGGCGATGAGATGGACGTGAATAACTTGGCCAACCAGTGGATGGGTGAATACTTGGCGCTGTGTTTTTGTTCTCTTTGTCTTTGCTACCTTTGTGATCAATAAATTTTCAATCAGGAATGTACAGCTCTAGAGGGACCAATAGTGGCCAATTTCAGTCAACAATTGCAGTGGCTGGACACCATTCAAGAAAATATTTTCAGTTAAATTTCATCACTAAAATAATTGAACTAGATTTTTGTCCATAGATGCAAAAAATAAACTGATAGCAGAAATTTACAACCATATTCACAATGGCCTGACTTTTTGTAAGGGGAAGCAAGATCCATCCAAAAACATGGCATTGCTAAGACTTTCACTCTTTTGAACCTTTAGAAGCAATATTCTATTTAGAAAAAATTCAAAAGGGGGGATACCACTTACTTTATACAACACCCCTTCATAGGCTGTTGATCACAAAACCCAGTCACCTACACAGAGACATTAATAACCACTGATATACAGTATGACTTAGCTGCTACATTACCCTGGTCCCAATTTGTACTTGTAAAATTGTTAACACTCCGAAACTCAAGTCGCATGGAATCTCACCATCAAATGACTCAGTATAATTTCTGTTGCAAGTTTTTTGGGATAGTCATCCAGTCCACTTATAATTAGCTATCATCTACTTCATTTGATGCATCCACGTTTGCTTTTAAAAATATTCCTCAACTGTGTAAACAGATTCCGCATGTGAGGGCACTGTATTGTGAGGTAAACAAAGGACTCTATGTCTGTGTGAGGACTCACCAACAAAGAAACCTCCAAAGACTATGGAGAAGCCAACTTCAGTGTAGAATCCCTTCTCGACGGCACTGCTGTTCCAGAGAATCAAACAGAAGACATTTTCCAGGAATATAATGGCGTAGAAAACGAAGACCCGGTATCTGGAGGTCCCCTCCTTCAGGTTAAAGAAGCAGAAGATGTAGACTTCGGCAATGACGGCGTTGAAGAGCCTCTCTTCCAACCAACTTCGACAGAAGTCGGTATCCTGGAGATACACCCAAACGGCCATCATGAACCAGTGAATGGCTGAGTGAGGCAATGTGCATGAAATAGGGAAAGAAATTAAAATCAGGGCAAAGATATTAAAATCAGTGGCAAAGGTCCAAAGGAACACACTGAGGTTGTCATGCTAATATGTGAAGAACATTGCACAACAACTGAAGCAAACTTAGAGTAGACAGAAAGATATGAACTATTTTAAGTTAGATGGTAGAAATGTTTAAATTTAGTCTCAAAGTATAAGCTTAGTGTTAGTTTATTTTGTAAAAATCTCCAAGAATCCAAAAATCTCCTGCCACAGTTTTAACCAGCATCAATAGATTATGTGGCTTAGCCTTTAAATAAATGGTGATTGAGATCGAGCGTTTAGTGAAGTTTCCCCTCTCTCAGCTATGCAACATACTGCATGCACACCATTGGGTGATCATTTGCATAATTTGCTCACCATCAACAGCACTTTTAGTGTAAATTTTTATTTTAGTGCTCTAAGAACTGCAGTATGTAATGTAGAATGACACAGAATTTGGATGTGTTCATGTTACATAATTTCTAATCACTGGGGTGGAGGATTAGGGTGGGTGGTTAGTTTGGTGTATCAATCTTGTAACCATTTGGTCCCCAGATCAAATCACAGTGGAACCACTTGAAAATTTTCTGGGGACTCAACATTACTTGTTCAGTAAAGCTATGTACAGTGTTGCTCAGGGGCTACTTGGTGACTTCAATTTGAGTTCCTGTTGTCTGATTCAGGTCTCCTTTGCTTCAGGTTTCTTTTTAAAGAAACTGGGCTGCTGAGCTGGACAGGTTCTCCACCCCTTCCAGCCTAGGGGAAAGTGGCTAAAGACTGGAAGGATACAATCTCGTCCCTCTGAAGGGACATTTAATGGCAGTCCAGAAGCAGCTGGTTTGGTATTGTATGGGATTGTTGGTTCACCTCCTACCTCGTTACCCTCTGAACACTGATCGAAAGAGCAGGCACTTGCATGTTTTCATCCACCATAAACATGGTACAGGATTCTTGATAAGTATTCAGACTTTCTGATCCTCAAAATTTCAGATTCAAAGAGTGACAAGTAGCAAAAGGACTGAAAAAAAAGATAGCCCAGACACATTTGTTAAGTAGGGTTCTAAGACTGTTTACATTCTCTATGGTTTTCTCAATAGTTCATCTGGCAGACAGAAGCACTGAATTCTTTGAAATCTCCTTGTCTTTAATTGTTTGCTGTGAAATACATCTGAGGTCTTCTGCAAAGTTGGACTGTGGGAACCTGTTCCTCTGGGGATGGAATTCACCGTACAATGTAAACCTTTATCTGGTAAGGGTTGCAGAAATGCAAACTTTCAACATTGTTGCCTTCAGATGGTCAACATGCCATTACTCCCCTTCCACTTTTAATTGCTGCCATACTGTATAGAGAGACTGGTGTTGACTTCACTTGGTGTAATTGCGGCATGCTTAGTCGAGTCACGCTAAGACAAGTGCTGTACTATAGTGTTCAATTTGGAGGCAAAAAGCCACAGATAATATGTGTCTCCATACTTACAGTGCGCATCCAAGTTTTTCACTTAAAGAGGCTCATTG
>VJOZ01013018.1:4002-17054 GCA_009801055.1 Stichopus horrens | reverse complement strand
TCACCACCACACCCCACCCCCACCCCCACCTCTGTGCAAAATCTGAACACGTTGGACAATTTCTGTAATTGCTCCAAGTTTGTTAACGAGGCCCATAAAAATCGTATGGAACTGAGCATCACCCAATGATACAAATTGTGTCGAAATGTCTTTCGCTACTAACCTAACTATATACTGCATTTAAAGGGTAAATTGACTTTGACAAGTCGTGTTTAATTAGATAAGAACACATTAATTAAGTATATCCTGCGACAGACTTCACAAATGAGATCTTAGAAAGGAAAACAGAATTCACTTTGCAAATGAAAGAAACAACGTTCTGGGTCCACAGATCAGATGCTAAATTCAAATCATTCAACCGTTTTCAAAATTTCCCACAGCAGATTAAAAATGAATTTTGACCTTGCCTGCCACATGCATGTTACTTCATTTACATAAACCCTATACGACTGGACGAGGTATTCATAGAAGTCGTCGGTTTTTCCGGGTTCTCCGTTTAACCGCCAACCAGTCGTCGGATTGTATTTATCAGAGTTCCGTTTAACCGTCAATGCAGTTTGTAAATCAAATGCAATGATTAGCCTATGAAAATATTGATCGGGGAGTTCGGTTTGTGTTTAATTGCCATTGACATTCCAAAGTAGTATGGGTAACTTAAAAATATGTCTGACCCAGACTAAAGGAGCCTACCACTAACTCCAGTTCGAAAATAGAACTGTGCATCATTGTCAGTACTGTGAGGTTAGTACCAGGCGTCGATCGATGAGGGGAAATTGAAGCTAGCAGATAAACTCACCATATCGAGAGAATATTTCACAAACTGTGCAAGTTATGCCTGCTCAGCTCACTCTATGATATGTCAGGATACACAGGAGTCTCACAGGAGTACCGAGGAGACCGGCCTATGAGTCAGGGTGGTTAGAATGCATTATTCTATTGTCATGTAAATAAGCATAAAATCAGATCAAAATGGTATTTTGTCTGTTTAAGCTAGTTAAAAAAAAACCTTGAAATCCTACACGTCATGTTAATGGAGGCTATATCATAGAATCTAAATTTAAAATGATCGAGAAGGGCAACAGAGCCACGAATTAAGAATCAAGTTTTACTATGTGGTCTTCCAAGCAACTTTAATGCAGCACTATGGTAAGTCCAACTTTTCCTTTTACGAGACCCTATATAGAGGGCGACAGTCTGCGATCTAACCCATGTCGGGAGTAAATAATCAGTGAAAGTTTCCGCCAGCATATATCGAATCATAGCGGAGTTACTTACTTGTTACACATGTAATCTACGAATGGAAAAAATGATAAACCTTCAATAAGTTGATGGAATTAGTAAGAACGAAAATAATTCTGAGTTAAAGTTAGGAATCATGACAGTAATGTCGCATTACAATGATTGGCTTTACGTCATTGTCTTGAAGTAATCATTAGCGCAGCCTGGATTTTCTTAGCTGTAAGGTTTGAAACCATAAAGTCTTCAATAGATAGATTGTTGGCGCACAATGCAATGTAGATATAGCCCGAGGGTGACGTCTCGGCAGACCGAGGGGGCGGGGTGGGGGAAGGCGATGTAAACAATTCCAACAAAATTTTAAAAAAAAGGCAGACAAACAGATAGGTTAATCATTAATGATTAGAAATTAATCTAGGATGGTAGGAGACAAGGTCGTGAAACCAATCAATTGACAAACATTTAAGTCCAGTGGGGGTACGATGGTATGTACGATATGCAGTGAACAATGCTAATCATTTCACCCTGATGTATGTTTGTAACGTGTTATCCAAACGGACACAGACACGTACGAATTTAGTACAAAAATGAAAGGGTAAAACACGCACGATGTACGTGACCCGCCACCGTGGAGTTAAAACGACAAAACAACACACAAGGTTTGGTTGCACACATGGTTGTACACACATGCCAATGGCTAAGAAGCGACAGCAGGGCATGCCATAGAGCTTAGTGCATATTAGACCCCCGTCGAGCCCGTAGGGTGAATGACTGTGAGAGCGCAGTTACCCCAGAAACAGCTGATCAGGGAACACAAGGTGATCCAACACATCCACGGCCTAGTCAAACTCACAACAAAGTGGATTGTACGGGTGTGTGTGTGTGTTCTGCCGCAGTGGGCAGCTGTACGCATAACATACAGGCCTAGTGTTAACTGTTATTTATTTATAGAATCAAACAGTTACCTGCTGATTCAAGAGCGGGAATCACACAAATATCACACAATTTCTTTATCCTTTCATCAACGTTAGTTCAGTAATGCATCGGTAACCCTCAAAGAATGTCAAAGAAGAGATAAGAAGTAGGAATTAAGTAGGCCACTATTTGGTGGTGTAAATCCCACACTGACTGAATGTGAAAACCGCGTCGCACACAAGTGCTGGGTGTGCTAAATAACGATACGAGCACATGTTTGTAAAGGTCTTTCTGGCAGGGTTTGAACTGAAAACCTCGCAGTAAAAGGCAGTTCCCTGATTTAACAATATTTCTCGACGTATAATCACAATATCTCATATGTAAAAAAAAGCTATCATTGATGTGTAAAAGTGAGCTAACAATGATTCGGGGAGGTTTAAGTTTGTAGACTAATTGAGATGTAGCTTACATACAAGCACATTACCTATCATATTACCCACATGGCAAACGGTCTTCGCCCTTTTACAGTCTCTATCATCCATAGAAACTGGACGTTTAAAACTCATACACTGACCTACAGTCTATCACTGTATTTTTGTGGGGTAGCCTATACAGAGTCTAATTTTATTTGTACTCCCAAAGAAATTAACCTCCGTGTATTCTTCAGAGATGATAACATTAACATGGAGAATACATAAAATTAAAAAATTTACTCTGATTCATTTGGAGACGACATGATACGTGCGTTGGAGTGCCATTGACTGCGATGGACGCTTGTGTATAATATACATACAGGGTCTACAACTAGCAATACAAACATTACAGTGTGTCTTCCTTCAGTGTTCACAAGTCAAGGAACACGGACGGTGTACTTTCAACACGAATGATTTTGACGGAGAAGGCTTTTTTTTAACTCGTAAGGCTGCCAAAAACAGCTTGTTGTTATCACTTCTGCTAATTTTATCAATAACTTAAAGCATGAGTGAAAGCCTAATTCTGCGTTAAGGGTGGAATTACGAAGCACAAACACATGTCACGCTTGGTTAGTACCGGTTTCTTCATCAGCATAAACGTGGCTACTGGTCTGTGTGTAAGTTGCGCATATTTTCGTCTCGGGTTTTATTCATTGAGAAAATACAGATTTTTTAATTCCCCCTGCTTAGTGTTCGTAACTTGACTCTTCTGTCAATTCATTATCGAAGAATGAGTCTCCGTTGTTCTCACCACCGAAAAAAAACTTGTATTCGTTGGTTTGGTTACAGCAGTATTGACTGGTTGCCCTTCATATGGTGTTTGCGGTGAGAGAAATTATCCCATATACTGTCACCGAGTTACATCAAAGTAATATGTGACTGAATGTCACTGAGGGGTACAGTATAAAACTGAGACAGATTAGACAAAGAGGGGGTGTTTTGAGGGGGGAGGGGTGGTTGGTGTTTCTCATAGATAGAGAGGTTCTATCAACGCACCCTAACGTCTGTCACGGTGTGAACTACACTGTGATGACGTGTAGGTTACGCAGTGAATAGCCTCTTTAAATGATGGACTTTTTAAAGGGAATGGACATACGAATTACAGAATAATTACTTAAAGCTTGTTTTATTATTTATATAATACATAAATTTTATATTTTATAGTATATAAAATTTCATGTCACCCGAAGTCCTCCTCTATATCTGTAAAATATGATACTCATGTGTAACAACAGGTAATTCATTTTAGGCTCATAAGTAACCTAACTCAATTATCTAATCATTAACATAAACAAAAGGAAAACAGCGAGCAGAAGATGCCAAGATAGTTTTGAGATTTATCTTAAAACTACAACCGTAGACAATTTTCAGTTTTCAGGTCTAAAGCAGTATACGACCACAACCTGCCCCCAATCACGCCATTGACCGCATTTCTAATTTCCACGCTCACATGGTATTGTGAATAAAATCTTTTATTGTTTTAGTCTCCGACTATTTTCATCAAATTTCGACACTTAAAAATTGCAAACCTGAAAGCACCATCAGCACCCCGTGAGAAGACATTATTAATGATCTCGAAATCACGATAGCAATGGGGTCCCTATCATATATAACACCGAATGAACCCCGTCACATTAACACCAAACTTGAAGTCTCAAAATCAACCGTTTAATCCAACAATTTGCGTTTTGGCAACATGGATTAGCATTTACTTATTGTAATCATTAATAGCTTAAATTTGTTTATTCGTCTAATACAAAATAACCTTCATGATTTTTAGTTCCATTTTATCTGTAACACCTAACACCTATAACCTTTGGTTTACTGTATTTTTGCGGGGGGAAAAGTGCATACGACCTCACACAGTCCCTATACATCGGTACATAAAAGTAGTGGGGGAATATTAATTAATGGTGACGTCATTATGAATTCATTTCTTGTTGAAGTAGTGTCTTCCTTGAATTTCAAAACATACGTTTGAATTGTCTGGTTTCCCTCCTTAAAGATTAGGCTCATAAAATAAATAACCGGCATTTCATCACTCACACGCCGGGTAAACAAAGGAAAGAAACATAACGCCGATTCCACATGCTTAGTATCGTGTTATTAATTTGTTGGAGGGGAGGGGGGTTGCGACTATTCACAATACGTTAAAAACAGCGTTGGCTTTTGTGTTATATAAATGTTGGACGATGGATGAGCGACAAAAGGTATTCTATTTCTGATGATGCATTTGATAACGACACGGGTAAAACCTTACACGACTCTTGCTAGATACTGTAATTATAGAGGCTTAAAGAATTATAACAGTGGTCATAATCACCTAGCGTTGGTCTACTACCATGCCGTCTGACTGAAAGTATCCGGATTTAAATTGGGAAGTTATCACCCCCTTTACGATTATTGAGTCAATGACTGATGAATGTTCTTGACTTGTGAAATTCGAAGGCAGCTAAAGGTACGATTGGCAATTGGTGATTAGTCTAACTAATGATGAATGTTACTGACTCTGTGACATGGGAGTCCTGCTAAGATCTGGTCAACGAAAACTGGATTTTCAAGAAATTTATGACTTAATGGAACTACTAAGTGAGTTGTTAGCATATGTAAGTAGAATTGAATGCAGGCGATGTTGGCAAACTTCTCGGCGGTACATTCAACGGTTGATGTGTTTGCACTATTCATAAACAGGTAGTTTTTAAGGGTGAGTCAAGATTTGGAGGCACACACATTTCTAAGGTATAGCTAACACAGAGAGAATGTAAAACTGTTGATAAAACTACAAACACCCCTCCCCCCTCAAAGAAATAAAAGAAGAAGAAAAACACAATGAATGTTTTATTAAGTACCAGCCAATTTTACCATTTCCCTGGCTGCTGTTAACATGGCCTGGAGCGGTTTATTTTCACCCAATATTTCAATCGATATACCAAACTTGTCTGCTAAATGGTAATGTTTAAGGTTGTCGCTTGTCCCCGTTTTGGCGGCGATATTATCCCTGCCTTTGCTGCCAACAACGTCGGTTGAAATGAAACCACACCGGTTCGCTAATCTACCTTCCCGGGCTTTTCACCTTTTTATGGCTAGTTTACGAATGATAATTCGCCACTAACATTACCATCATTTTCATCTCCGCAGTTCTTTATACCTGTCCCCCAGGTTTCTCAAATGTCTTTATTAGATGCGGAGTTTACCTGGCTGCCTCCATTTTTTTTTCTAGTTCAGTGCACAGAGCCTGTCCAAGACGTTCAACATCGTCGTCATTATAAAGAGACACAAGCAGGGTTTCCCCCAGAGTCCTTTGCCACCCCATCGGTAAAAGAAGAAGAAGGGAAAAAAAAGGTTCACAAAGTACAGTTGGCGATATCTCAGAACATGGCCCGAACGCGCAATCTCGCCAATTAGCGTCAAGGAAAATAGGCACTACGAGGGGAATGCAGGTAGTGAAACTGGAAATAGCAATTTCATCTGGGATCACAACCCGTATAAGTGATCACTGAATCGAGAAAACGAGCGATTTCTAACAAGATGTGATTCAGTACTAGCAAAGAATCAATCCAATTTGATCGACGAGAGAAAAGAAAAAAAAAGAAGAAGAAAAAAAAAGACGGAAAAGAAAATAGGCGAGAATGAAAGAATCTTTATTCTCAATCTTGAAGACGTGCGCTATACATGGGAACCATGTCACGTACTGCTCGGACAGATTCCTGTTAACTCAATTTGAGAAATCCATTGCTTGCATCGAAGACACGTGGACGCGAAATGGAATTAACTACGTCATCATTGCATCATCTGTCGGAAGAATAGACCACTGGTTAATTTTTCGTTAATAAATAGGTATGATGTCCTTTGATGAGAAATTCTCCGAGTGGGTGAGAAATAACCATTCATAAGGTTTCAGCAGAAAGAAGAAAAAATGGCAAAGAAGATGGAACGCGTGCGGGTTTTTGTTATCAAGGTATACATCCAACCAGCTATGAGGCAATCAACCGATACACAAAGATCAGAAAGTTAAGCGTGGATGAATACGATGTGTTAGTCATGAATATGCATATGGTGTGTCAAGATGCTATGTCACCGGTGAAACAGAGAGCATATCGCGAAGGATGAACAATTAATATTCGATATAAAAATATTCTTTTTGCAAGGGGAATTTAAGTTTGGTTCTGTGCTGCCTGCCTCCATGTGACCAATACACATAAAGCAATGAACAAAATAATAATGTAACGACTGACTGTGGCAGAAATATTGACCGAACAGCAACTAGTTTTAACAGAAGTTTTAAGTTTATATTTGAAATTGTTTCGATTTTAAAGAGGAACAAGACTACACTTTTGTAGCGAACTTAACGAGTTTACTCTCGTATCCATCCCCCTTCCCCCCCCATTTGATAGAAAGGTCAGGAGTCATCAATAACTTGACGTTATAGACCTGTTTGGATCATTTGATTAATGAATGAAAATCGAGGACATCAAACAAGGGATTAAATTTGTACCACCAGCTTTTATTTTAATACACATCAGCTACGTTCATTTGCATGGATACCAAAGAGACAGATTAACCATAATGTACTCCATCAACCCCATACTATTCGTTGAAATCGCCCTTTTTGCAAAGGAAACCTTAAAGTTGTATGCAGAATTCTTTGGCGCTCTAAATAACTCTTCTTTCTTCACCACCATTATTTCACCGTCTTCCTTTATCTTTTGTGATGATACCAGCGAGATCCTCCATACAGCGATTACGTCATAAATCGCCACATCAAGAAGATAACTACGTTAACTTTTGACTATTTATGGTCGCCTAATTTTTTTTCGCAGAACCGGTACGAATGAGCAATCGCATATGACGCTGCACAAAAAGGCATACTTAATCTTTGTTTTACCTCAGTTTGTCTCAAACTCTAAACCTGACACACATTACCGTATAGTATATTGCACTGCGTTGGGGGTGGTATTGTTGTTCTGCTGACAAACCAGTCAGAAATATTGATAAACATTGATTCCAACATTATTTCCGAAGAAAATTTATAACCTATTGCTTTGGGGGGTTTCATCAAAATTTGTTGAGTTGTTCATACAAAAAAAATGAAATAAATTTAGAGAGTGAGTATTAAAATATTTACCTCCGAAGGACTCCACCGAGTAGCGATGCGTTTAAACACTCTGGCGGTGAGAGCCTCCTCTGGACTTCGGCGACGGTCACCTTGTATTTAGAGGTAGAACTGAGAAGAGAGAGCCGACCCGGTACAGAGCAAAATACATCGTTGGGTGACGTCACCGTATCTACGAGCCCGTCTTTACCGTTGTCGTTCTTTGGACGAATACCTGGACGAGGAGGAACAGACAAAACTGGGTGTGAGAAACTGATACCAAACTTGCATTACAGTACCAGCAGGGGTGCCGCCAACCTTCACACTTTGGGAGTTTCAGTTTCCAATTTTTCTTTTCTCGAAATTGCATCAAATTCTTCGCTTGATTATGAAGCATTGACGAAGACGTAATGGAGGCTTTATTTATCGAATTCAGTCAAATACGTCTTTTTTTTTTACAACTGCTAACATCAACGTGTCAATTCGTCATACACTTTGACTTGCTATGCTAATTTTATTTATGAATCGTTTTGGGTTAAGAGAAGAAAAAAGATGAAACCTCAAACGGCATCGCCAGTTTGTAGAGACAAAAGACAGAAGTCACGGAGGTCAAAGGTCAATGAAATCGTGACTATTATACAGGTAACATGACGCAGTACCATGCAAGTTATGTATGTCATTGCTGGTAATGGACCAATGCACTAGCGCAATATCCAACAGCAAATAGGTACGGCAGCATTCACCATAACCATAAAACGGTGTCAACACCACTGTTTGAGAGAAAAGCTGAGCAACAGTGGAGCTGGTACAACGTAGCAACCCCTTGGTAGCAACATGCATGGAAGTATCACTGAATCTAGAGGCTGGAACACCATGCATATCAGCACAATGTGGCTATACGCAAACAACGGTGTAGCAGCCCGTTATAGAAGCTAGGCTATACGCAAACAACGGTGTAGCAGCCCATTATAGCACCTAGGCTAATCGCAAACAACGGTGTAGCAGCCCGTTGTAGCGCCAAGGCTATACGCAAACAATGGTATAGCAGCCCGTTATAGCACCTAGGCCATACACAAACAACGGTATAGCAGCCCGTTATAGCGTAACTGCATCAGTGCCATATACTCATTGAAAGCTACAGTGCCGTTCATCATATGAACGATTCCTATCATTTGAGTACATCGACTAACCAATAAAAGGTACAAAATTTGTTGTCAATTCTCATGTGAGTTACCAAAAGGTCACGTGGTATAAAAAGAGGTCACGACAGAACAGAAGCACGATGGATTAAAGAGTCTCCGTGAAATATACAATGGCAATCACGTGATGTTGACTGGAAAGATTAAAGAGAAAAAGGCAGCAAATAATGAGCCCGGGCATTACATATACGTCTCCATGGAATTGAAAAAAAAATCCCGAACCATCTACAGCTGCTAGTAGACAGATCTTAGTTTTTTTTTCATATACTTGAAATATGTTTCGATAAAACCATTTACCTAGATGAGGAGAACGGAGCCTTAAATTTGTTAATCCGTTGACTGTTTAACAAAGCAAACCCGTACTCGATACAGTTATTCTGGCATCTTTGTTGAGTATCTTCGACTCATTATCATGTAAGGGGATCCCTGTGTGCTTAGGATGCTTTCACTAAAGACTCGAAAACTTAAACCCACTTGATGTATCTCCGATGTGTCGGTATCACGCAACGGCGGAAAGACCCCGGCCAGATGTAGGATAGAGTACCGAATGCTTGCAAATGATCTCTGTCCTTATGGCTTGATATAATCCGACTTTTTCAGTTAAAATATTCGCGGGAAAGATTGGGCGATTTTAATAACCATTTGGTGGCTTTTTAACTCGACTTGAGTTTTTGATAGAGAAATTTTCTTACAAGGGTGAACGACCCGTATCTCTATTCCCCAGCGTGTCTGACATGACTTTCTTTTTTAACTTTTCAACAAAAACTTTAGCTTTTCACTTTCTTGGACAAAGAGGTTATTATTATTGGTGAAAACGCCGCGTTTTAAAGAAAATAAGAGCTTCCCCAGTACAGCCAGGAATGTTGGCAAAAAGGGACTACCGTGTAGTGTTTGAAGGTTAAGTACAGCGTATATAATTGAACACTGCTAAGCATATCGGGTTTCAATCTTGTCGGAAGCTTAAAAAATATATTTTTTTGTCAAAAGGTTTTTGTATTCGGCTGTGATCAAGGTGTCAGCGAGCAGAGCAGCTTAATGGAGAAAAAGAGAGTAGCTCAGGTAATAATACAGGGACAATTCCTCCAAAAAACCGCGGCCTACCATCAAAATATTTTGATGGTATCAACTTTCTGAAGGGGGTGACTTGTTAGATCTTAAAGTAAAAAATATCAGAAAAAAAATAAGACGGGGGCACAAAAAGCTGTCAGCATTGAAGTAACTTTAAGGCAGCCTATTTGAACAAAAACTTCCGTTTTTAAAGAACTTAAAGTCACAGATGTTGTCGGATTATTTGGGGATAAAGTACAGCGACTTAGAAGCTTCAAAATGTTCACCCCCTTTTTTTCACACTCGTATGTACGGTTATCTAACCCTGCAGAGCCTAACAAACGATATACTTACATAGATACATATACTACTAGGGAAATGATGTTATGTATACCATCAGAGAATCCATNNAAAGTCTATTAACACATTTTGCACATAACGGATCAAAACTAATACATCTATCGAAGATGAGAAAATATGCATAGTGTCAATTTCAGCTAGGAAATAAAACCAAACGCAGAGAGGATACGGTGGATCATGTATTATATCTTGTTCGTCTGCTAATGAAAGCAAGGCAAGCCGACGTGAGCCCGGCAAATGACAGCGGAAATGAGCAAGAAAGCTCTCTATACCACGCGGTGCATTTTACTAATAAGCAAGTCCAACCAATACTTTCCAAGTTTAGGACGAAGAAATCTCTTGGAAGATAAATCGGAAAATTGATACGGAATGACGGATTTTTTTTTTTTTTTTACTTGAGAAGTCAGGAGAATATGCAGAGGGATGCATGTTTTGTTTTCATGCGAAACAAAGAGACAGACAGATTTGATACGGCATCTCTATACACTACAGTCTACAATAATGGCTGTGTACACGTAGTAACAGTGTGTAATTCAAGCTTGTGGAACCTCACGTGTAAAGGCCAATGTATCCTAATGTACTGAAACTATATCAACAATAGTTACATGGGAAGAAATATGGGTTCGACGTAAGTGATGCCATTAAAGAAGCTTTAGAACTCAGTAAGATTCAACTTATTATTTAACGTGCATTGCTTACGTGGGTTATATGTTTGATGGTATAGGGTTAGGTGATGGAATTGATTATAATATTGTTACTTTGTGAAATGAAACCTTGTGACTTGAAAAGAGAGTTTCACGATGAGTGCAGAAGGTAGTAAGATTGAAAAAAAAGAACTAATAAATGGAGTAATTCCCATCATGCACAAGTGTAGGACTGGATTTTATAAAGTGAATCTTATATTATATTATTCCAAACAATTGTTGGTATATATTACCTGGAACACGAAAAGATGCATCCTGGTAGACTACATGTGAAGAAAAAAGAACAGAGAAATATTATAGAGTGTAACTACATTGTGTTGTTTTTATGTTTAGTAATTTCATCTGTTACCCTGTTTATAACAACCCTTGTATGACATTTCAAATTTCTATATGGCAAAGAGCCCCCCCCCTTCCACACCTCCTCTCGCACAGTCATCCGTTCAGTTGTTTGCTCAAAAATATTAACCGAGCATTAAAACACATCCTTTACTTTCAAGTATTCACAACGCCATTTTAGGTTCCTTTCTTATACTATATCTGCATTAAAAGGCTGCAAATCAGCCCGGTGTATACATATACGACGTTGCCTTGTAAAAAAATCATCAAAGCCATTCAACTGTTAATGGGTTTATGATGATGTCTGAACCTATAACCACAAGGGTTCGTTGCCCCTGGCTAAAGTACAACAAAGTGTCATATCTTTAGTGTTCTGGTGGCATAACTGTTCACCAAAAACATCAAATATAAGAACAATAGGTTCGGAATACAACACACTCTACGAGGAGTCCTGACAGATATAAATATTTAATTTAGTGCCTGGATACAATAGCTATGCTGTACAATTCCCTCCGTATTTGCTGAAACCCGTCGCAGACGGGTGACACACTGTACTATATACAATAAGTGTTTGGGTAGTAAACGGCGGTACTTCTTTGATAGATAGGCACTAGGCAAGAAAGTAGCCTAATTACCTGGCGATCGTTTACATACTAGCTTGGACTGGACTTGTGATGCCACCAGAAATATCGTATCGGGGAAGGTAAAAATGTTTTATCGATTGAAACAAGCTTTCACCTTTTCTTTCAAGAAAATAACGTAATAAGAACATCGTTTAATATAGTATGGAATTCCCGACAAGAACGGCCCTAAAATGAAACATATTTAATAAAATACATATACACCTATAGATAACATTTACGACACAATTATGCATATCAACACACACGCGCCAAGAATACCTAAAATACAACTTAAAACCTTCGCAA
The DNA here is from genome assembly GCA_009801055.1 of Stichopus horrens. Taxonomy (NCBI): domain Eukaryota; kingdom Metazoa; phylum Echinodermata; class Holothuroidea; order Aspidochirotida; family Stichopodidae; genus Stichopus; species Stichopus horrens. The sequence continues at coordinate 4,763 of VJOZ01013018.1, read as the reverse complement.
CTGAAAGCCGTCTGCGACTTCTTTGCAAACTTAATTGCAAAATGACCATCGAAAAAACACTTTGGCACTTAACATCTTTCATTGGGAGTGAAAAAAAAAATTAAATCTAAAAAAAAATGAATGTGCAGCTAACATATGCTGGTAATTCAAAAACTTGGTGTAGCTTCAAATGTAACATGAAAACCGCTGGGTGTTTTGACAATACTTCGTACTGCCGTTTTTTGTTGTGGTGTTAATCCTACCGAACTATACCCTTTGCCGTCGTGTCAACGGGAAAGAATGAATCCAAGTATCTAGCACAGTATGGGTTCCACGTACATTATTCATCGACAGGACTGAGCGGAAAACATCGCTGTTAAGTTGCAAATTCTTGATAACTACGCGTCATTTTGCTTCATAACGAATTGTACATGCAGTTTACGTAGCCTTGTTGTAGTATTTATCGCCACATTTACCTGTAATTGGTATTGTAACGACTATAAGGTGTTTATCGGAGAAGATAACGCAGTAGTAACTGACATAGGTGTATGTGTGGGGGAGGAGGACGGGAGACAAGTCCCCCCATTTTTTGTTGATTGGACACTAACAAGTTTTTCCTTACCCCAAACTATATGTGACCTGAAACTTAAAGTATAACAAACTTAACTACTCTTAGTGGAAATGGGAGTGCAAATCTCCACGTATGTGTTCTACAAAACAGAGAAACCTCAGCAGAAAATTACAATACCGTAGACACTGGAAAGTGTCATTTCCTGCAATCT
>VJOZ01013003.1:12526-24951 GCA_009801055.1 Stichopus horrens | reverse complement strand
TATTTCACTGCAACTTTCAATATTGCATGATTATTTTCGATATTTAAAAATTGTTGATTTCAAAATCTTTGGTTCCAAAATCTTTGATATTGCAAAGTCTTTGATTTTTATGATGTTTCCAACTTCTTCGATATTTCTATTTTTTCCAATGCATTTATCAAACTGAATAGAAATCACTTATCACCAGTTTTGGTTATAGTATCGAGTTACCATGAAACCTGACTCTATATGAGAGATATCATACTTGACATGTGAATTGGCCATATTAAATGGATGATTTGTGTCGATTTTTGTATGTATCATTTAAGCGAAGGTGATAGGTCACTCTTGCTCAATATATTTTAAAAGTCAATTTAAGCGTATTAATATGTGTTTCTTGTAGACTAATTATCTAGACTAATAATGTCATACTATTGTCATGTGGCTAATTCATGTTTATTACAATGTATCCATATGGCAAGGAGTCTGATATTAGCCTTTTGGCTTTCTGCTCCTTTTTTGTTTTTGATAAGTACTGTAAGTGTGCCATCAACACATCAATTTGGATTTGGTGCAATAAATGTGGCAATTCCAGCCAGAACGAGGGCAGTGCCATCTGTCTAAAAATGTTGCCAGAGAACAAAACGGTAAGAAAAATGTTGAAAGACTCTCTGGAGGATCATCTGTTGTGGGATGCAAGCAATTTATCGTAATTCACTTGAAATGACTGCTTACACAGCCATGATTTGCACAGCTGCAAGGGGCCAAGATAGGCCACGCACAGTCTTTAATGATGCAAATCCGAGTAAAGTCACACTCTGAATCGATGCAGTCACATTTTTGTCACATTCTGAATTCCAAAAGGAGTGTTTATGCGAACTGGATTGACTTGGTTTACTTTGAGTCCACTAAACTACTACGTACTTTGAGTCAGTTGATGACTAGTGCTTAGAATTTTGTAAATTATGGAAATTGAGATTTGTTTAATGTGGACATGATTATCAGGGATGGTCAGTTTTCAGAAAAAGTAAAATGTGATAGGTTTTATCTCAACAAGTTAGTCATCATAGCTCAACCTTTTGCAGTAAAACTCAGTTCATGCTTACTTTGAGGGCTCATATTAGTGTCCGTGCTGCCAGACACATGTCCATTAATTAGTGCTTGATGAATGCAGGCATGCTAACACTCTGTATTACATACTTTGGAGGATTCCCACTGTTATTACTTCACATAAGCAACAGGCCTTTGGAAAATCTTAACACTGTGCAGTTTAGATCTAGGTTTTGTTTAATACCTGAAAAACTCAACATGAAATTTTCAGATCAGTACCTAAAAGCAAATCACAAAGCTGGACAAATCCCCCTGAAAAAAAAGGGAAAAAATCAAGATCATCACGTTAACTATAACTCTACAAATATTTGTGGAATGCCCATCACAACAAACTTAGTTCTCAAAGGGACTGACATGAAAATCAAGAGAAGAGTGCTGATATTGTACATATGTGGCAGTAATTGCTGCAGTTCCACAATTAGTTGCCATATTGTTCTATCTAGTTAAACTTGGAAACCACATCGTAGAAAGCCACATTTATTGATTAACAAAAACTGATAAACAAATTTAGCATTAAATTTGCTTGAAATCTGCAATGCAAAATAGTTATAAAGCCAGCTATTTCTTATAATGATGATGGTATGTGCAGTATATTTATCCAACCCTTGTAGGGTAATTAGTCTACAAATTCACCATGTATACACCTGCAGTGACATCACCAAGGTGCCATACATGTCCAAGACCATTTATCATGACTTTTGGAAAGTCCCGTGCTCCAACCTTCAGGACAATAGTCCATGCAGTCAGATTCATGGGAGGGAAAAGAGGAACATACTGAGAATTTATAGGTTGGGATGGACCAATGGCATATGACATGAATGTTTATCAATTTTCACCCAAAAAAGTTTTAGTGAGACCAAAATTGTTAAAGGGATGCCCCAGTCATAGGACTGGGGCATCCTTTGGTGCTTGTAAAATCTTAACTATGGTCTGGTGATATTTTCTTTACTCTTCGTGTCTTTAGATCTGAGAAGCTTGAATGAATGTGTACAGCAAGTCTGGTTTACATGAGATCAATAGCCTTAAATGATGCATGCAATGAAGCTTCAACAAATTGTCAAAGACAGGTTTTTTGGTTGATCTTTCCTGACTTACAGTACTTATAAATTTTACTAATTTTCACCCTTAAATCTGCAAGGAGTTCCTTGCCGTGTGGTTGCAGTGCCAGATTTTACCAACTGAAATGTCACTGCTATGTTGCATACTATAAATGTAACAGCACTGCTGTCGTTGTTAAGTACTGCATTCAGACATGGACGATGATGATGTCCTACCTGTACTGTTCACCATGTTCATAATTTTACTGCTCTCTTGTACTGATTCAAGGTTTATATAATGCTATGTTGCATCAATCATCTGTTTTGCTTTGGTTGACTTTAACTTGCCATAGGCCAAGCATGACTTTCAATAGCCTGGCTTCCTTTTGTCTATTCATTCAGCTCTTGTTTGGAAAATGTCCTTCAGGATAGTATTGTAGAAACTTGCATGGTGACATGTCAGTCTCATGCAATTTCAAAGAAATTAAGCAATCCCTGCATTTACTCTGAATGATTGCAGCTTGCATCCACAGGCCACACAGCCTAGCATGCTCTGCATGAAGTGAAGATATTATAATTTAGTGAAGTCTTTTTTGAGGTTTGGTTCTCAAGCAGTATGTAAGTGATCATTTCATATGTATGTGGAAATGATGTATTCGCATCTTAGACATATGCTTACCCCTTTGCTGACACTCATGCAAGTTCTCCTTCTCAGTCTGGCTGCAGGAGTCCTGTAAAGTGTGCATCTACCGGTGCCAGAGGTCCTAGGACTGTACACTTGTTCACACATGGGGAATTGGTCATCCTGTATGTCCCCCTCTCCATCTAGATTGCTCTTCGACCAGTTTAATAGAGTTGTGCCCAAGTTAATGCAAGTGAAAGGGGGCTGTTCCAAATGTCAATCTACTTTGGAGAGCAGCTGTGGTAGTCGAGGTGGTGGCGTTCAGCCTGCTTGGGTCCAAAGCCTGCTTGAGAAGAGCCTCTGAAACGGTGGCCGTGAAGCACCCCTTAACACAGTACCTTTCCCGGCCCTAGTGGTAGCCCACCCAATTGTACTTATGACACAAGCTAGAGATTGAGGAAATGTGGCAAAATATTTGAGTATACTGGATGGGGTCCTCTAGCTATTACTTGTAAGTGCTCCCTCTAGCCAGAAGCAAGACAGAGGAGAAGTTGTATTTGTAGTGTTAGCAATTAAGGGATAGAGTACAGTTTAATCATTCATACATATACCAATGAGTTGTAGGGAGTTCACTGAATATGTACACTGTTCTCTGCGAGGGATTCAAAAGAGGGGGGGGGGAGAGGCAGTCCACTCCACTAGAAAACCATTGGCATTGTAGTAAATAGCAACTGCCCCCTGAAAAAAATCTTTCCATACTGTGCAAAGCCCGAGTTTGGCCAGAGTTGTCAATGGTATTTCAAATGTTACTTAGAGTAAACTCTTATAAGTACAACTATCTCTAAAGCTACAGTGACAAAAATAATGGGTAACTCAAAAAAAAAAGAAAAAAAAAAGGTAAAGTTCTACATCAGTCTCCAAAATTTGCCAATTGTACTAGTGTACTTTGCATGTGGCTGTCCCATGCATCCCCCGCTCTTGAAAGTCTGTGAAGAACATTGTTGTGTTACTACTTATTCAACTTGCTTCAAGTGCAGTGAATTGCCTCATGTGGGTGGCCCTCAACCAGTCGAATTCACCGCTTACATTGTATCGACCGGAATCTATTTCTCCCACTAGATAATATGTACTGTATATCAACAGTTACTGTGTAACTAACCTATATATGCGTTATGTTGCAAAGTGGTTGCAGTATATATACTGCATCTCATACAATATGCTACCAAAACTGGTCACCTATATTGCTTGAGTTCAGGTGTAACCAATCAGCTCACTGTGGTACTTTTTTCCTGAAACTTATGCAAAATGTCCGCCTCCTCATTGACAAATTTGTCATGGTGATTTGGAATATCGAGAGAGCGTGCATGGCACCATGTTCACCTGCAGTGTTTCATACAACCAGGTAGTTCTGGGATAGGAACTGCCTGGTGCGTAGTACTGTACAACTTGGTAGTGTTTATAGGTAGTTCACTTTGCATAATGTTTTGCAGTATGGCAGTGATACGATCAGTATGTATCCACCTTGGACCCTGGTTTGCAGTGAATTCAAGAATGACTGTAAAGTTTCTTCAAGTTCTGAATCTACATACCTACACCAAAACATATAAGTCTAAATTTTTGCACCATTTTTTTTATGTCTTGCATCATCCTCTATATGCAATAAATTTTATGGAAATGTTGACATTTGCAGAAATTGTTTGCGGTGGGAATTAAAAGGTGAAAAAGGCATTTATATTAGTGTTTGCTCTTGGTCCAAAATTCAAGTCTAGGTACCTGTCTTCCATACGGTTGGTCAGGTACGTAGGTATCTGAAAATATGCAACTAATAGATTGGATTACCCAGTGTTTTATGAAGACATAATACAGCAGTTTGCTTTGCACCTCAATTATGTAACACCATGCAGCTGACATGGATACGACAAGCACAGTAAGTGTCTTAACGCTGAATTTTGTCACATGTACGTACTTGGTGAAACTTTGGATCCGGGTAGCAAGTCTAGAACCATGTCCTGACATGGTCTGTGGAATACCCGAGTTCTTGATGCAAACATTAAGGGCTGTTGCTATGGTAATAGTCAAAATGATCAATTGGTATGCAAGTGCATCGTACAGTGCAGGAGCTTTATAGTCATGCTGAAATTTCTTTCGTGCTCCTGGCACCACCTTCGATGGTGTTGCAGTTTGATCACAAAGTATGATCTCAGAGATCATACAGCATTCACCGTGTTTGTAAACCACACCTTTTTTATCAGAAGTTGCTCCATGCAGACAAAGGCTAGGCTACCATTCATAAGCAAACAGATGCTGCAGTCTGGACTATTCGATCACTTACACTTGATGAAACAGGGGTTGTTACGTCAAGCAAAAGTTGCAAACACAAGTGTCCACTAGGAGGCTAATCACATCTTGTAAAGGAGAAACCCTGCTCGAGATGTCGCTGTTTCCTTTGTACCACGATGCATTTTGAAAGACTGCCATCAATGCATTTTTGAAAGACTGCCATCAATGTTGCCCATTTGCTTCCAGTCTCTAAATGAGAAGGGAGCCATCCTGCTCTGGCTGTTGTAATTATGCCAATGCGGTTCAAGATTCCAGAGGAAGTTTGAACGCGTCGTGTGTGTCCGCATGTGGAGCTATGGGAGATCAATACTTCCTGACATAAGCCCGGCAATTTGGCTCTTAATGGTACTTGTATACAGGTTACAGATGCACTAATGTGAAATGAATATGACATAGTATGTATTTTGTGTCTGCACAAAAGAAGGAATTGTAAAAGGAAAGTGGCTGTAAACATCATATCTTAAGAAGTGATGCTTTAACAGATGTCGTATTCAGTATATATACAGTGGGCATATCTCATTAAGCACAAGAATTCTTAGGCTGTAGTGGAGTTGACAGGTACATGAATGGTCCCAACTTCCTTCAATAGAGCTGGACACATGCACATCCTCTCCAGCTAAAAATTTAGTAAGATAGAGAAAAAAAGAAACAAGTGAATGTCGCAGTCGATTTTCTTGCGATGCATTTTTTCATCAGAGTCAAACATTCTATATTACATTAGGAAATTATGTAACATTCATGAGTGGCCTGATGCAGCACAAGTATTTGTATGACTTTTGTCCTTTTGTGAAAACTTGTTAATGTTAAATTTATAAAACAAGGTAAATATACAATGAAAGTTTTGCATAATGCAGCAGGAATAAATAGGGCTCTTTAGTTGTTCTGACCGTCAGAACACATGGTGAGGTTAGCATAAACTTAGCATTTTAAATTGAGATTTCAAATCAATTCAAAGATGATCTTTATTCACTTGCTATAAAAAAGAGTTAAGCTAGTTGAGCTAGTTAAGCTAATTCATCAGTTTTTAACCCCTTAAGAGTTGATGAATTATTTGTTTGAAAAAAAAAAAAAANNCTTGTAAACATTATATCTTGAGAAAAGAAGCTGCTACAAATCTGTTATTTAGTTTTAGGTGTACCTTACTGGATTAAGAAAAAAACTTTATTGTTTCCTGTGAAGGTCAAATGCCTTCAAAAAGCATCAAAGGTGAATCCATCATGAGTTTGATGGCTCAAGATTAAGACAAAGCACGTTACACATCCATACCAGATGCAGGATGTCATATTCATATGAAATACTCATAATTGAATCATCAAAACCACAATGCCCAATTTGGTTATTCTGGTTAGGAGTGATCTATCTGTAAGTGAGGTCATTCGCAACTAACCATAGCCAGTAAATTTCTGGGATTCTCATGTTTTGTGGTCTCAGGACTGTTGAATTAGTAAAAGATGCCCATACCAGTGTAACTTATGTGTTTTTAATAAACAAGGAATATGTATAATTCACAACATAGACATTTATTTACGCTTTGCCTCACTAGTGCATACATTTGACCCTATGCTCAAATCGTCCTTGAAGCAAATTCTAGGACTGCGCCCCCATGGACTATCTCGCTCTAATACCTAAGTATAGCCACTTGTGAATAGCCACACCAGGAAGTTGTAGGGAGTTGATAAACATGCAATATTCCTACAGTTCTGTGTTCAGTATTCTGTGTAGACTGTATGTTTTTTAGATGTTTGCATATATGTCAACTGTATCCTCCAAATTTTGACAAGGATTTCAGGTTTTGAATCTTCATTTAAGCATTAATGTAGATTTCTTCTCAACATATAAATTTTCCAGATTCTCATAGAAATCTGTGTGTAAATGTATATACACTGACTGTGTACATAAAGATGTGATCATCAACGTGTGATGAATCCAGCAACTATGTTTGTAGCCATGAAATTAAGAATTTGTTTTTGAAAATGTGCTAGTCAGTTACAAGTCATATTTGTTGCCTTTAAGTTTCAAGTGATAGGGCCTATATCCATGGGAAAGGGACTATGTAATTCAGTTACGGCGATGGCACATGCCTGCAAATCTGATTAGTGGAAGGTGAAGCAGACTGGATAACTAAGTGCAATTATCTCTGAGGGATTTTATCTCACTCGATATGTAAACAGATGATTTAGGATCGCACAGGTGTAGGTCTGTATAGCTGTCGTGGATTGAAGTGTTAGAAGTGAAAGCAATTCTGGTGCATACTGCAATATACTGTATATCAGTCTCAATTGTGTAGCTCTATTGAATTCATGCACACAAGTTGTTTTTTGCAGACTTTCAAGGGTGCAATGAGAGGAAATGATTTAATGCATAGACTGAAGGAAATAGTTGCTTTTGTGCTCCCAAGCTTCTTCTCATTTGAATGAAAACCTTCACATGCCCACATATGCGAATGATGCGATATGTGTTTTATTTTAGAGCACCTACGACTAATTGACACATGGAGTCGATCAGCCGGAAATTGACGAATGACCGACTTACATTTCTCAAATCGCTTGTCAAGCGGTATGATTGCAGTTACAAGATCTCTCTATTGCTTTGATCATGGTGCTTAATGTGCTTCGATGGACTCCATCAAATATTTATCATGTAGGCCTGAGGAATTCTAACAAGCTGATTCTTCATTTATCCATAGATTTGTCCAATAAGTTAACTTCTTGTGTATTAATTGTACATTATGGGGAATTTACTGGTGTTCTTACACTGGTCTGTATCACGATATCCTGTATCACAATGCATTGAACACTTCATGCATGAACATTTGCTATCTGCCCTTTAAAATTGTGAACATTTAACCTTGATACCTTTTATGAATTCATCCAAAGATGATGTCTAAAATTCCATTGTGTCTTCTGCCGCCATTTTCTACAGTGTGTACTGTTGGTTATAGTGATTTAGTCTCAATGTATTTTTATTGTATTGACCAGTGAATGGAGATGCACCACCTGTCTCCGATGACCTTCAACCGTGAAATGTGGGGGGGACATACATATTGACTAACTGACAGGTTTGAATGATTGAAGCTGTCCCAGCAAGGAGTCTACACACTGCACTTATAATGGCTTTGGGTATATTGGACAGGCCCAATAAGTTTTCCCTGAGGTCTTGCCTAACGTCCAATTAAAGCAATCAGAAGAAAAAGCCAGGAAGCTATGAGGTAATTGTAGAATTGTGAGCACTTGGATGAAGAGAATTTCTGTATCTTCGAAGGATAAGTGATACGTGATACATGATAAGGATACACGAAGGACAAAGTCTTTACTGCAGGAGAATTAATTAGCAAACTGTGATGTCTCTATATATGCATACTTTATTACCATGACTACAATAGCATGTGTATGTATATTGTGTGTCAATTTGACGTGAATGGGATTCTCCAGTTGATTTTAAGTCCATGGAACCTAACCGCAGGTATGCATACATCTGTGCTCCATTCAGTGTTGGAATACTTTGATTGACTACACACCACTGGGTATCCACATTTACTGTTTAAAAGCAACTTACGATCAGGTGTCGCATATGTAGCAGACAGTGTTGAAACTTTAGCATTTTCATTAGAGTGCATATAAAACTGATGTGTAAAATGAGGTTATCAAAAAACCTCAAAAGAGGTTTTCAAAATTAGATCATCCTGCCGAAAGTCATGTCAACAGTTTATGTATCTCCAGGTTCAAGGACTACAGCAACATAGTAGTCGTTTGATTCAGACAAACTGGTTGGAAGATTTGATTGCCCTGTAGAGATTTGGATGTATCAGACACCGGCGACTTCACCAGTAAACTTCATCACATTTCAACCTGTCCTTTACATTTAAATGCTCCATTTCACTTGCTCATTGTAACTCCATGGTTCTCTACACTTATGATCAATCACAAAACTGCAATTTTTTCCAAAAGTTCCTATCATATCAGACTCTCATCTTTAGTCATTAACAATTTGCAAATGTTCCAAAATGATTCTGATGGCCGCTATGCATTCCAGGATTACTTCTGGTCGGCCATTTTGAGCCATGGTTCATTGATCTTGCAGTGAATTTGACTGCCTCACACTGCACTTTACTACATTGTAGACAATGTGGACCACTGTATGTACAGTACCCCGAAATTGGCGCACTTAAGGAATCCATGGCCGATATTTTAAATGTCACAAGTGAGCCCTTATTTAGAAGTGAAATACGTAATTTTGGTTAGATTGAAGAAGGCTAGGCCCACTTCAGAAACATTGCCCTAGTGACAGCAAGTAATTTTTGAAGGGAGCTCCAATTTTTGGGGCTCGCCAATTACGGGGTACTGTATATACATCACTGCAACAGATTAAAGTATCCCTTGTGAAACTATGATGGAATTACCAGATTATTCAAAGATGAAGTGGATATGCAATACTCAAACCGATCATGTGCTGAAATTATGATGGCGTATCGAAAGACTCCAACAGTATGCTAAGCCACGGTTTGTGCTATTTGAACCTGTGTGGGAAATACATCAAGAGCTAAAAAAAAAATTGGTAGGAATCTTCAAAATCAAAAGGGAGTTGCCACTTGGAAAAGATTCTATTTATTGTGTGTGTTTATAATTGTAGGTACGATTTCAGTCGTGGAAAAGCGTGCGGGATTTTCCTGCATAAGATTAAATTTGTAAGAGATTCTGGAGACAAAATGTGGGATTCATGCAATTCCACGCCTCAGGGTGAACAAAGTGCCAAACCAACATTTTTAAGGAGTCTCCTGTTCACTGTGATACATTTTATCTATGGCATTAAGATATTTCACTGTAAATTCATCATGACTCCAAGGTGTTACATTGCAGGAGGAATTATGAACATTATGTGGTCAAAGCCGTTGGACATTTTTTTTCTTAAATGTCAGTTGGGTCGGAAACCATAAAGTTTCCTCAACTTCTCCAACATGGTCTAGACTTTGAATACCATGGATTCTTTTTTTTTTTTGCTTCTGAGTGGTTTTCCCTAGTTCATTATCACTGAGGTATAGTAGCACATTTTATGCTCGGACATCTTCCCACAGAAACTGTTGGGACACTATATAGTGAAACTGTCTATCCATGTTAGTACTGTACAGAACTCTCTAGACTGAATGTGTCCAACAACAACATAGTGGCAAGTGCTGTAGAGATTGCAAGTTGATAGCCTCAGGAATCAGATGGATGACATTATCAATGCATGTTCATAGTTGGAACTGTCGAAGATTATTTTTTCAAACCCTAAAGCAATAATAAATTAGTCAATCCAAGACAAATTCATTTATTCAAAAGAAAAAAAAGTCCTGAATGGCTCAAGTTTCAGACCAATGTATTCAATTTCTACATCAGATGTTAAGTGATATATTTCATTCAGTCAATATGCAGTGTAGGGCAATAGAGTGAAGAATAGTGTAGGTCGAGGCAAGTATTAAGGGGCTTGTGGAAGAGACTAGTAGAATGATTTTACAATGATTTACAAAGTAAATTTATGAAAGTATTCAGCAATATATAATGCTATGCAGTACATGCCTCTAGCTATTGATACGTAGCTAGCGTATGTTGGATCCGGTAATGTGTTCTTCCAAGCCTTGTTTCATTGTTAAATGGCAGAGTACTCTCATAATAAGTTTATTTTTAAATTTTTACAATGAACTGTTTTTTATTCCAAGAGATTGAATACATTGTTCAATTTTGATTTCATTTTTGTTTGTTCTAGAAATATGTACAGGTGCCACTTTTGTAGCCCTGTTGCAAGATCCCTAAAATGCCTTAATGGTCCCTGATCAGAACTGAACATAATTCAGCTGGTTTGGGCAATATTGAGTTATTGGCTTTCTCATTTGATTTACGTCTCAGTGAATCAGACCTGATAAGTGATCACCGGTCGCCAAACTGCAACCTGGGTCTCTGCATAAAAATGTGTTGTCATTGCAACAATTGCTTCTTGCAGCACAGGCTTGTTTTACTTGAGTACTACTTATAGGTCACTGTGACCTGTAGGTCAGGCGACCTTGATTCACCCAGCTGTCACTCACAGTAATTTAATCAACTGCACAAGATTTGATGTAAATTAACTGTACTATACATCAGGCCCAAAACACCCCCCTCTCTGTTTGATTGGTATTTATCTAAAAATCTTATTTTGACCCAGCTAGGTTTGCAGGCACAGATACATTAATTCAGAATAGTCAGACTTGGATAAGATTATCCTCTCAGGATCAGATGTGAAAGCACCCACCCCTCTACCCCCCACCCACCTCTAAATGTCCTATCAAATCCATCTTTTATTTGGTGAACCAGTTTGTATCCAGTCAGTGACTTACATTTCTCATACTACCCTTTGCTATCTGGTTTCATCAAGGCCAACATTACCTGAGGTTGTGCTGTACACCTCACTAATAGTATGCAGCACTACAAATTCCACCAAAACCTTTCTCATTAACCATCTCTTTTCCTCAGCTGGTCATCACAAATACGCTCTACATTTTTGCAGTGTGTCTAATTTTACAATCATATGGATACATAAATTTTGACAAGCTCGGATTGCAAGCTGCGTGATGCATGACAAGGCATCAACGTGTGTAACATTTGGAAGAGCTCTGCAAGCGAGCAAGTCGTTGTGGAGTTTTTTTTTTTTGCCAGGGAGCCGTGATTGCAGTCAGCTCTTGTTTTGGTCCACTATAAATTGCGCTGTATGAGGTGGCAGTTTCATGGTTTATTTATCGAGCCGGTCTTCAGTAGTTTTTGCTAGTCTCCATTTATCATATAAGAGATACAGTATTACTGTGCCTTCATGGATATGACTTCCAAGGGTCACTAATCATAAAGACTATACATATTTATATCGACTGGATTCCGAGGGGAGCGTAAAGTTACAATGAAGGATTCACAATTTTCCGTGAGTATGCAGGCATTGCTCAATATATATGCAAAAAGTGGCCACTTTTTAATTTTTCATTGCACTCAGTGTGTATTGCTCTCCTTTACCAGGAGAAGGTATTTCAGCTCACATGTTCAATGTTTGCGTACAGTCAGGCAGGTTTGAATTAATTAGTAGTTTGTTGCTTGGTGAAGAGAAGATACCACGTTAGAAGTGTTTGTATCAACCTTTGCTTCATTATACTCTTGTCAGTCATGTAGGAGGCCCGGATCTTCCTCAGCTTCGCCAATTTTTTGTTGCTTTGCTGTTTGTATATGCTCTTTGACAGTTTCTTTGGCTGGGCTGAATGAATTTAGTCTGTCAGGTGAATGAAAATTGATTCTGTGGCTCATAATCATGTAGGGATACATTGTGTTAAAGAGGCTCATTGA
>VJOZ01013003.1:1219-12493 GCA_009801055.1 Stichopus horrens | reverse complement strand
CAATAGACCATTAATGAGTGAGGATAAAAGTTTCAGTAGATAGTGTTCACACTTATTGTTTTAAATGGTAAAAGTTTCTTTATAGATAGTGGTGACATTTATTGTTCTAAAGGATGTAAGTTTCAGTACCTAATTTGCTCACTCAGTCTCATAGATAAACATCTGCTAAATTAATTTTGGAAAGTTTGGGTGAACAAATTATTATTGAGTGACAAATTATACGCAAAAAATAAACATTGGGTTTTAAAGTATGATTTCTTTTCTAGAAAATAAAGGTCTTATTTCCCTTTAATGTGATCTGGATCTTATGAACCACTGTTGATCAAGTGTGGAAGCACCTTCAAATTGCTTAATCTGATCTGGATCTTATGAACCACTATTGATCAAGTGTGGAAGCACCTCCAAACTGATTAATCTGATTTAGATATTTTGAACCACTGCTGATCAAGTGTGAAAGCACCCTTCGAGTGTTTAATTAGACCTAGCTCTTATCAACCACTGTTGATCAAATGTGAAATCACCCATATAGTGCTTAATCAGACCTGGATTCTGATCACCTACTTGTGAACATTTGTTAGAGCATCCTTAGAATCAGACCTGTAGATCAATCAGACACTCCTGATCAAGCCCTTGTGATAGCACCCTTGGAGTGGATTAATCAGACGCAGAATCTGATCAATCGTTTGAGATTGCAAATCGAGTTATCTGCAGTTAGTAAGTCATAACTGACAGCTTTAGTCCCCTGTGGATGTGAGCTGAATGTCAATTCCTGACTTCTACTTTTTTTAACCAAAAAATACTTACATTGACCAAATATGGAAGAATGTGTATCACTGAAAAGGATATATGCTAACAGCAAAGAGATTATAAGTCAGTTCTATGTTCATGTTTGTGCTTGCAAACTTCAAAGTTATATACTCCTTGTAATGTGGAGACTCTTGTTGTTACACTTGTGTTACTGACCAATTAGAACTGCGTATATCTTCACTTCTGATAGTTACCTCAGTCACATAGATGAGTGCAAAATGCCTTTAATAGACTAGAATGCCTCTAACAGACATGCCTCTAATAGACTAGAATGCCTCTGGTAGCTTAGAATACCTCTAATAATCTTTTGTGTGTTTCAAAATGTTGCTAAGAAAAGTTGCTTTTCATTGTTGGTAGTTGCACTTATGACTGCATGCACCGTAAATATCTAGGTATTGTACCTACTGTGTATGCACTTTACTTGAAGTTAATTATAACAAAACATTTATCTAAACTAGACTTTAATTATATAAACGACATTTAAGATGATGGTGTCATTCATCAGATGTAAAAAGAAATTGAGCATGCATGCTTAGGTAGTCAATTTGGGGTGACAAATTATAAACAAAGTTGTTTGTGAATGTAGCGAAGCTGTATTTAGATATACAGTACTGTAGGTGTAAATTCAATTGGGATAACAAATCCGTGCTAATTAACAACAACTCTCGAGTCTGCAGTTGGCCATTTGATATGTTGCCCTCAAGTGGAACTATGCAATTGGCCATTTTACCTGCCTCGATCTGCATCCGGGGAAATCCGATCGTTACACGTGGATCTCCAGGGTTCCTCGAGCATCCAGTTATTGATTGAGCTAAAAGCCCCACCAATACTAAAACAATTTCCATGAATAAAATTCTAAATGGATGGTTTTGAAAGTCAGGAAGGTAGTCATGGTTCCTTTTAGGAGAAATGATTGTACAATACTTTGAGGTTTAGCTTTGATGTTTTAAAAATATGAGAGTCTCTGGAAGATCTTTTACGTTGATTTGTATACGATGAAGGTATGCTATTTCTTTTCGTTGTCTCTGTTAATACTGTAGTACTTGTGTGTTAGTCAATTAGTTCTTGCATGCATGTGTTCATTCTTTGTTACCGCACCAGTTACGTATTTTCTCTGTCTCCATCGAATACAGATGTTACTGTACTCATAGTTTAGCTACAATATTCATGGTATATTTAATTGTGCTGTCATTTTTCTGTCTTTTTAACTCTCGAACCCTACGATATGGCCATGTTCCCACATTCTCAGGGACTAGACGACATATTACAATACATCCAGTTGGATGGAGGTCCAGCTGGCACTATAACATTGCAGTGCTACCAAATGGCGACCTTTCAAATGCCCCATGTTTGACCAATGTATGAAAACCATAATGAACATCACTCTCGCCTCATTTACCTGTCTCCTCTCAACAACTGCACTCCATATTAGCAAGTCGACCATATTTAACAAGTCAAATAAAGTCAAAACGTGTTATAGTGGCTTAGATATACTGTAGGCAATGTCAAAGGAAAGTGGTATGGTCCAATCTCTTCTTCTGATGGAATCGTGAAAGCTCAAATTGTTGACGACAGATACACAATTACAGCAATTGTAACTCCAATTTGAGAAAATTGTGTGAGAAATTGCTTTTTGATTTGCAACATCTTCAATCTTTAAGAATTTTGCATTTATGTTAGTCATGAGTGTAGAACAGTCTCTAAAATGTGACAGATAATGTGTGTACATCATCATATCTATCTTGTTCTGAGGTTGGGAAAAAGAATGGATGATCTACTGTAAGAAGTCAAAATGGTACAGTGGTAAAGAATTTATCTGCATGAAGACAGTTTTATCGTTTTGTAAGCGTCGATGTCTGTTTTCTCTTCCGTTCTCTCAATTTGAAATGATGTCCATTTTTGTGAAAGAAATTTTCCATTTTGCAAATTTAAGCTCAAGTTTCATACTCTACTGCAATGTGAATTAACACAAATATCATGCTGACTGTTTGTAGCATTAAGGTTAGGGTTTGAGCCATTAAACGATTTGAAATTTGTTTGGAAGTGATGGCAAATTGCTTAAAACTAATGAAATGGCTATACATTTGGATACTTTCAATTTCACACAATTATTCTCTTCTCAATTTCTCATAGTTTTGTTGTTGAACTATGATTTCTGCGATTATCTTTTTGTTTTGCTTTTATTTCTTTGCGTATATATATGTCCTTGATGCGTACTCAAGAAAGAGTTGAATGGAAGGAAGATCTGGAATTGATTGGTGGACCTTGGGATTTGTAATCAGAGTTTTAATGAAATGTGCCCGAATTGGATGGCACGAAAATTAGGAAGAGAAGTCAACACGTCGTGATGGAGAAGCTGTAACTCTTTGTGTCACTGCTCTAGCTGCAGTATGTGTGTGTGTTGCTATGGAAATGGTTAAATCTATAATTATGTGTATGGGGATGTATGTTACAGTGATTTGCAGCCTGAGTGTGGCAGTATACCCTGTTTAACTTCAACTCTGAGTCGATTTTTGCACTTACTGTAGATCATCAAAATTTGGGGGCTGCTGTGCAAGTACAGTATGAAAGCTAGTTGAAGCATTGACCATTCTTGTTTAAGGAGGCCATGACATGAGGACTGAAACTCAATGGAAACTGGCTTTTCTAAATATTTGGGCAAATTGATATCCAAAACTGCCGTTGGTGTCCATGGGACATCTTTCAATGTTATGCAATCAAAGTTTTAAATTTCACAGGTGGAAGCTCCATCTTGAAAACTAGTCCTTTTTTTTTAACAAGAGAGCTTATGATGTCATATTAAGAACCCTTTCGGGCACAAGCTATCGATCCACAATAATTCAAAATGCTTCTACATGCACATGCTTTGATGGATTTGCTTCAAACTTGCAATGTGTCTTTGGGTCTGGGCCATTGGAGTTGTCCAGGAAGTGTTGGTCAATGGTCCCATGTGGACCCTGTTGCTCATTTTACAAAACAGTGTAAAGTGCTTTTCCTCCTACAGATTGCTATGTACAATGAGCATGGTTTGTCATCTAGATACATTGTTAATCGTACCTGCCTTGTGTATATGGATTTTTGGTCCAAGGTCTCATTTGGGCCCATGTAGCTCATTCCACAAATTCACAAAATTTTGCAGGGTGCCTCTTTTGCTACAGTTCATCTGTTATGACGATGATGCGTTGTCATACTGATACATCGATGGCACCTTTAGGATGTTCAGGATGTTTGGGTTCAAATCTCAAGATGGACCTTTGGGTCCATAGTGTGAAGTTCTGCAATAACTTTCTCCTTTAATGTCATAGCAGAGTGACAGTAACAGCAATTGATCTGTCTATGGTATTGAAGAAATTTTGGTTCATTGTCTAGTGTAGACCCTTTGGCCCATTTTACAAAATTCTGAAAAATGCTTCTCTCCTGCAGATCGTCATATATGTGTATAATTTGCATCACAGACATATATACCTATCCCTTGCTTACTCATGCATTAAGCTTGACTTAGTTCAAAGTGCAATTAAAATCAGTTCTGGCAGTGTGCCCTCTATGTGTAGGCTCGCCCTTGCAGGGCTGAGCAATGAGGGTAAGCACACTCACTTGTGAATACCCGTACCAGTGAGTTGTGGGTAATTCACATGTGCATCGAAAGTTTTCCTTTTCACTCTGTTAGTGGCACCTTAAGCATGTATATAAATGTTGGGTCTAGGGTTGAAGATGGGCCCTCAGGACCTTCTTGGGCCCTTGACGTAGTATTTCAAAATGCTCAAAAGATATCACTAGCAGAGTGCCACTGTGTCAAATTATTAACATTGTGCAAGACAATCTGTAGGAGAACAACATTTTGCAGAATTTTGTATAATGCACCATATGCCCACGACCTTGGCTCAAAAATTCATGAACACCCCAAGGGTATATACCTCCAACAATGTATCATTGTTACAATCTGATAAGACTGTGCAAAAAAATCTGTAGCAGGGTGGACATTTTGCCCAATTTCATAAAGAGGACCATAAGATCCACATGGGACATTGCACCACAAATTCCTGAGTACCTCCAATGTTGGCCCACCACCTACTGTAAGTTACATTGTGTTCAAGTTTCAAATTTACTCCATGAAAGTATGTGCAAGTAGAAGCATTTTCAATTATTGTGGAGAGATAGCCCATGAATGAATCTGTGCCCAAAATGACATCATTGTTTTCAAAGACATGTAGGGCAAGGCCAAATGTATGCATTTGTGAAGCAAGAGATAAGTAAAGACACTTCCACACCAGGGACCTGTGGGGAATGTAATTTGTTTGAGGTTGCAATTACCCATATAGTTTTCTGTTTGAAAATTCATACCTTTTTAATCCAATTTTACATTTTCTGTCTCTTTCTCCAGATGGTTCGCTACGAGCGATCCTCTTTAAGTGGAAAAGATGATTTGGAGATTGAAGGAAATAGCCTCGACAATAAGTCGAGTGAGAAGGTCTTGGACATTGAGACAGAAAATGCCAATCATGTCAAATTTCACATGCCATCGAGAAAAGTCCACAAACTCTGGAAAGACAGACAACTACTGGAGAAGATTTTGATAGTTATTTGTATTCTCTTGCTGATTGCTGTACTTATATTATCTATTTTACTCATCCACATTTGGGTTAAAGGTAAGGAAAACCAAATTTGTTCTGTCTATGGCATCGCCTACTCGAAGTAATTTACTCATGTACTGTCCATCTGTGATATTACTGCATTTGATGACCTTCTCTGGATGTGGGGAGGGGGAGGGATTGGGATGTCATAAGCATGCCTTCACCTGAGTTAATACAGTTAATGATGGCTTTATTGATGGCTGTAAATTTGCTTGAGCCAGAGTCATGTTAGCATTTGAGTGAGCAGGCCGGAACTTGATCTATCACGGTAGATCAAGCTTAATTGCCTTGATCCAGAGCCGTGCCCATATTTGAGTGAGCGTGGTAACTTAGTGTGCTATATGTAACCACAATGCACAGTCGTGAAAAGTCCACCAAGCTGCCCATTTCATCACACACTGTACTGTTACTGTAATGTTTAACACTGCAAAATGTTCTTGGGTCACTTGATCTACCAATTATGTTTACTTTGAGCTCAATTGAATGCCAAAGTTGATCCAGTTGAAGTTGGTGGATCTTGAATTCTTGATCTACACTCGTGTTTACCTCAAACTTGGTGGATTTTATCGATCTTGACTGAGTGTTGTTAATTGGTGGTCCCATTAGAGTTTGATAGATACTGCTATAGATCAAGATCCACCATGCTTGCTAAAGTGAATAGACTTTCTTTCACGCTAGATATTGAATCTGATCCACTGTTTGAGATCAACTTCGCACAGCAGTGTGAAAACGCTTGCACTCAGGATCAGATCTGGAGAGAGTGAAGATCATCCACAGGGACATTTTCAGATCTCTCCAGCAATTGTTCCAAATTGCATGTACAAATCCATGGATCAGGATGACGCCAATTAAAAGGTGACCTCAGGCATCACCATGTCCTTGTTTCCCTAAGATATTTCTTCTCAGTCAGTTTTATTTTACAGGGAGGTATGCTCATGTAGGCCAATACATGTATAGATGTGCACAGTAAACATACGTTGATAAAGTACATGCTGCTCACAGTATTGCACAGTAGGTATACAGTTTTTAAGACCGCTGCAGAGAGCCGATCCAGGACTGAGTACAGAGTACAAGCCTGATCTCCTCATGCTCAAGGCATGGGCTCACATGTACTGTATGCATAATCCTTCGCTGTAGGTCATAAAAAAAATATTTGGAGGACAGGCTAAGCATCCTCAGGAATACCTATAAAGCAGAATGCCACCATCCATTGGCACGTAGTATGCAAGAACATTTTCGGCTTTACAAATTCCCCAGATGATCGGAAATGACACACTTCCTACGTGTTCTAAGCTGCATGTACCCAACCACAGCTCCTGTCTGCAATTTTATTAATGAATGAGAAAAAGGTCAAGCTATGAGGAACAGTAATGTATAGCAAATGGGTTTGAGATGATATCAGAATCATTATATGCATCCCCTTTTGTTTGTTCTTGGAACACTTGGCCAGAGAACTGGATTTACATCATTCCGAACTTACCTGTCTCCATCTAACTACCTGTCTCCCTCTACTGTGCTAACGTAACCACTGGTAACCTCTGACCCCACCTTTACTTCGCCCTTACCCGCAATGGACTAGCCCCTCCTTCCCTAACTACCACCCAAAACTGCTCTCGGAATTTTGTGATTTTCTGGCTCTATATTGCCACTGTACATACTCATTAGAAAACATATCCAAACCAAGAGGCAAGACTTTCAATGGACAAGACATGTATATGCTTCTCAAGTTTTGGATGAGATTAATAACCCTGGCTTGATCTGCAACTTCCAACAAAATGCAGTACCAATTACCAATTAATAGCAACATACATTTGACTTTCAGCTGCATGTGGTTGTTCATAAAAATCTTGTGTTTATGTGTCTCAAGAGGTTGCCAGGTCGTGTAAATGTCTATGGGCTATTTAATAACACAAATTTATACAAATTAAAACACAGGTTCTTGTATCCATGAACTTACATTCTGGGCCCCAAATTGCCCTGTGCCCCTGAGCATTTGTACCCCTAGCTGCCTCTGGCCCTTCTTGGCAGCCTTGATGATTATATCACCAGTTTAATATGTAGGCTTTTAATAAAAAAGTTTAATACCTTCTTATGAGTGCGATTTTCTCCTCGTTCATTTGCCAGTTTAAGTATATTGTTGGAAATTTGCAAGTTGGAAAGTGTCTCTACTATCCCTGGACCCTGGGACCGTTCAAGTTTTCAAGGAATTTCCAGGGTCAGTCTAATTATATAGCAATCAAACCTGTGGCATAACAATTAAGGAATCTGGGGCCGTGGAGTGAAAGTTTCAGTTGGACGACTCCATTTCAAATTACACACAACAAGGATACAAGATTTTCTTTCAATCATCTTCATTATTCCACGAACAAATCTATAACAGTGCGAGCTGTGCCGTGTTTGAATTGGTACGTCGATAGTGCTAGCATGTGCACACTGTATGTGTGCTGCTGCCTGATATAATGCAGTTTGCAGGAGTTTGCATAAAGTTGTTGCATCTCACATGTAAATTACCATAGTTTCAGATGTACTGTACAGTAAGTTCCTGTGTACAAATTGTGTTTGCCCAGGGCCTGATTCACCATAGAGGATGATATGTGAAAGCAAATAGACTGATCTTTAGCAAGGGATCTGATCCAGGGCCCCGTTTCATAAAGGGTTATGCTCAACCTTAAGGTTGATTTATCATGTGAAAGACCTGTAGAAATTAAACTTAAGATCAATCTTAGCCCTTTATGAAACTGGGCCCAGGTCTACTAACTCACCTGCTTCCAAGACCAGCATCCTAGTGAGAAATTAGGGACTGTGTTTTACAAGAGGGAAAGTTTGAAACCTTTTGTAGAAGATAGTTGCTGGAACTTCAAACCATTGGTAGCACTTTGGAAAGATGATCACTTTTTGGGTGTAGGCAGGTCAAAGGTCACATGATGTTAGCAGGGGTCATATGGTTTAAAGACATTGTAAACACATTATCTCAATGAGAGAAAGTTGTGTGAACCTTGAAAATTTGTATGTAAGTAGTCCAAGATAAACGTAGGTCAAATGTCACTTCAGATCACCAGAGGGGAAACTCTGGAAACTTAGTTGGAACAATATCTCATAAACGGTAAACATTGGTTGCTCTTGATGACTACAGTAGATGATCGCTGTCATGACTTTTGGGTCGTCAAAGGTCACATGAGGTCACCAAGTGTTATACTTTGAAAGCCTTGAAGACACGGTGTCCCAATAAGGGTAAGGTGATTGAAAATCAAAATTGGTATGTTTTTTTACTTTCTGGTTGTTAAAAATTCATGATTTAAATTGATTTAATAACTCATTTAAATCATGTTTTCTTTTATATTCAACAACCCTGATTAGGAGTCATAAATGCCCAAAATTCTGCTTGTGTAAGAAAATTACACCATAAACAGTAGATGCTGCATAGTCCCATCTTTACAAGGTGTGTGATGCAATTATATTCAGTGAGTCAACTCAGAGCAATTTGAGGTAGATGCTGGTCCCACTCAAAGCGAGTACTGTGTGGTATACATATGGCTTAGTCTATGATATTGTTAGAGGTTATATGGAGCAAAAAAGTGTACATGGTCCCCCAAAAAGTGCTGCAATCTTGTTGTAGCTGATGTTCCTGTCATTGGACTTCTAAAACTTAGTGGGGTATGTGTTCCAGTATTCCAGGTGCACGAACACTGTCAAAGGACGAAATTTATGCAGTGTGTTTCGCATGCTTTTCCAGTGGATGCTTCCAAGTTGCACAATTAGGGAAGACTGGCTGCAGTATGTTTGTAAAAATAGTAACATTTGACATACCGTACATTAGCAATACCTCAGGATGCCTTGCAACTTAGAAAGCCAATTATTTGCCTTCTTTCTTCTCTAACAGCCACTCTCTTCATTTTGTATAAATTTGTCTCAGCCAAAGTTGCTCATGTCTTTTCAATCACATTCTAAAAGTAGCCACAATGCCAACTTGTAGGTAAAAAGTATATGACGGAAATAAATGTTAAAGAGGGAAGCAGATTTCAGTTAATATGCTATCTAGGAAAGATTTCAGAGAAATGAAAAGCGAACAGCAATATTGAAGCAGCATCTTCTTGTATACAGTAGCACC
The DNA here is from genome assembly GCA_009801055.1 of Stichopus horrens. NCBI lineage: Eukaryota > Metazoa > Echinodermata > Holothuroidea > Aspidochirotida > Stichopodidae > Stichopus > Stichopus horrens. The sequence goes on along the minus strand of VJOZ01013003.1, from coordinate 2,947 downwards.
AACAGCTAATGGTTCAAAAACTGCACTGCTTTTTACATGAGTCACTTCCTCAAATTTTGCCTAGTAAAAATTTCCCTAACAATTAAGCTGTGCTCATAAAATGCATATATCATTCGCCAGCAGTAATTATGTGATAAATTACTTATCAGTGGTAATTTGAACGTATTTTGTAAATGGTAGCACGGTGCCAATTTATCTTCTGATGGCATTTCCACCACTCAATTTACAACTGCGGGAGTATTTTTAGCACAACTTGCATGGTATTAGGATTGAAGCGAGTCATCTGAAGCATTTGTGTACAGTATTAATAAAGTAAGTGTAGCGCTCTGGTGTATAGTTTGAAAGGAAGAAAGCACCAGTTCAGAGCCGATGTCTCTTTTATTTTTTATTCTGGTCCTTGTTTCTTGTTTTACTCAACATTAGTCTTTGTTTGAGTATTTTTTTTAACTCCCCTTGCTAGTGCTTCTGCTCTTTCTGGTGCTTTGTTTTCATCTCCCTACCTGTTGTCTTGGTTTTGTGGTGTTGCTGTGATTTCTTTGAATATACTTTGACCACTGACTGAATGACATGTATGAAAGGAAAGTCACACAGACCACAATGTTCAGGGCACTCTGAGGCAGGATGTAATGCGTTATACTGTATGTCCAAAATGACGTGGCCAAAAATCACAACTTTGACAAATTGGATTTTGAACTTCATTATCTACATAGATCCTATGTTCTGTCATTTTTCTGACCTTATTTTCCAAATCTAAAACCAAAACTAGGTGTACTACAGGGAGTAGATTTGAGGGTTTTGCTAGTTTCCACAATAAAATCATCAGCTGGTAAAGTTGGTCCCCAGAACATCGGCGTTAGTAGCCTAAAAAGTGGCGTGGCGCAGGAATTTTAAATGGTCATATCTCAAAAAAGTGATCATGACTGATGATGCTCAAATTTTGAATTTCCTCCTAAGTCACATACTGCTGAGAAATGAGCTTAAAATTAGCCAAATCCAAGAGATGATTTGCCAAAGTGTCCTGAAAATTTGTGGAAGAATTAACTTATATATCTCTTGCCAATCTGTACCTAGTACTCATCTGTGGGTATACCTCCAGGACCCTCAGAAAAACATGTGTGTTTTGAAGGAGCGAAAGTCTATTACAAGATAGAGCATAGAGGGCGTGGTGCGAGATTACTATTTATTGGAATGTGTGTTTGGGCTTTTCTAGCAATGCATTTCTATCAGCAAGGGGTGTAAGTACTGTACGGTCACTGATGAATGCCCACACCAGTAAATTGTGGGGAATCTGTACCTACAGTAAGTACTTATATATGCGTATACCTGAAAATGTGTGGAATTTTCATATGGAATTGCGCTATATTTCTCCCAATTTGTAACTAGTTACTGATCTGTATATGTATATAGATTCTTACAGAATGAGCAACATTGCTGGACATTACACATATATTCATACAGAATGAGCATTGTTGCTGTACATTACATATATATATTCATATAGAATAAGCAATACTGCTGTACATGCAGTTACACGTAGCATAATAACGTCCGTCCTTTATACAGATCTGAAACTTCCTTGTGGTTCAATGATATTCCTTTGGAAATTTTGCTGGAAAATGTATGAATTCATGGAACTTAATGTTATGGAAGAGATGTAGTTAATGGATCATCTTTCCATATCAGGTTGGAGATATACATATTTACCGCACTCCTCACTTACCTGTCTCA
>VJOZ01012993.1:262-14583 GCA_009801055.1 Stichopus horrens | reverse complement strand
AATACGTTGAAAACGTTTTTCCACCCATGAATATTTCATACATTTTTGTCAAAAATGAAGAATAGGGATAAATACCTTTCAACCAAAAGGGAAAATCAGAGGCTAATATTGTCTCTCTGTTAAATTCCATGACACCGAGTTAGTTCAGTACTTAATTTTAACCCTTAAAATTAAGTTCTTAACAAATTGGTCTTGTACGGTATAAGACCAATTTGTTAAAAACTGAATGCATTTGTTCTTTGGTCAATTTCATGAGTATGTTCGTAATATCTAGAATCCTTGTCACAGATTTATAAAGATTCTAAATTAAATCTCTCCCAACAGAAAACGTAACTGCAATAATATGATCGCAGATTCTCTCGGACAAGACAACAGTTTTGATCATTTCTATACCTATTGTAGCAGAAAAAGCCAACGTGCTCACCGTCCGTCAGCTAAAGATGTAAAAATGACGGAAATGGGATTTTAACGTAGGTGTATCAATGTCAGACGAATGGGGAATGTAAAGAAACTCTACTTTTTATGACACGCTAGCAAATACACCTTCGTCTTTATTTTGTGTCACTTTAAATACTTTTCATAATTTTAACATAGGGGACATAGGGACCCTGAATTTCAGTAATCTGGGATTCCTTCAAAGTCACTGGAAGGAAGATTGTGAGAAGGACCTTCTCTTTATTATTCCGACTGTTTTTTTTTTTCATGGGCGGTTTGAGTTCATTTTTTTTTCTTTGAAAAAAGAGCATGGATCAAATATTTACAATCACCAGCAAATCAAAACTCCTTTGTTTTGGACTAGATCAATTGGAGTTAAAATGTTATTGAGCGGTGTTAAAACAAAGGGTAATCTTCCATCTTTTGGAAATGCTCTAAAACTGAATGAACTAAATTTACAACTATCAGGTCTTTGCCATAAAAATCTGATTCCCTCTGTACTTTACAATTCATTACCTAATTATTTAGCTAAATCTTTTGAAAGATCATTTTGTTCTACATTTGAATGAGGCTATATTGCCCANNGCTTACCATCTGCTTGTGACTCTTATATAAGTATCAGTTTTGTATTTTCACGTTAAATATTTACCAAGTACGACGAACCTGGTGTTACAGCATTTCAGAGGTTAGAAAGTTTTTCCTGATTTCGATATCTGCCTAAGTATGATGGTTGGAAAATGACTGAAGCGATTACAGCTGCGCGACATAACACCCCGTGAGTCTCCTCTGTACACAAAGATTATGCGTTTGCACGTAGAAGAAACAAGAGGCGAAATTCATCCGTTGATACCAATTATCCATGTCGCTGAAAAACAATTCTTGAAGACTACCCTTATCAGTCATTAATAGAGTTGGTTGCTTCAGTAGATTAATTCTGTTTAAATGTAAGTAAAAAAGTATAGTTCCAGTACTGACAATTTAGAAATTATGTATAACATCATTAAAAAAGAGAAACAAGTTGCAGTCAAACGTTGTGTTACGTTGGTTTTGTTTTTCTCACTAGGGAATTTTCAAGACAACCCAAGCATATTTAGCACTTTTTTTTTTTTTAGCTTATATTTTTTTTTTAGCTTATATTAAAACTTTCGGTGTAAATAAATACTTATTTTCTCTTAAAGTGCTGTTCTGATACAGCCACTCTCTCTTGACATTACGTTTCTCTGTAAGTACATCGCAAAAATGTAAATGTTACTTTGGGCGCTTCCAATTCACAAGAAGGATTTATATATGAGACACGTATTTACAGACTAACAATTTAGGCCTAGAACAAAAAAAATTGAGTAGTCTACTACAGTGCATTACATATGTACAAACCATAAGCCGAAATAAGCTAATTCAATCTTAACGTAAGCAATTCTCAATTCAAGAGTTTTGAGAGGCAGAATTTGTAAGATCGTCGCGAACTCCTTTATTTTTGATTTGACGTATAATGCTGAACAGGGCCTCCCGTGTTTCTTTTTGAAGAATTGCGTACACTAACGGGTTTAATGTGTTCCCGATCCAGTACATCAGAGTGGACAGTTTTTGCAAGTCCGAGGGAACCAACTGCCCCTTTCCAACGTAGGTGAACGAGATTATAATTAGAAGCCCATAGCAACTTATAAAGAGAAGAAAATTCACCAGACACACGATTGTGATTGTCACCTCTTGTCGTGACAGTGATCGTTGGTTAACAACCCCTCTTTCGTTTTGGTCTCCGTTTGTCCCAGTTGCGGCCACCGCAAGAGAAGTTTTGCGGACCTCGTAAAATATCCTGGGGTAAGAGAACAAAATCGGAGGAATCACCTTCAGCAACGCGAACGCTGAGCTGGCTTTGAAAAGTAAATTTGACCATGAGGATGGTTTATTAACTACGATGCATCGTCCATACTGCGGAAAGAAAACAGCCCCCGAAAATCCAAACACGGTAAATGAACAGTTAACAATTGAGATGATCCACGCGCAGATTACCATCGTAACGATCACCTTCTTAGTTTTCAGAAAACGATTTTGCCTTCGAACGACAACGAAATAACGATACAGGGCTAGGATCGCCATGTTGTTCATCAGTGCGTCTACTGTCACCATTGCCAATAACAGTGTACATTGGCAATACCAAAATGGGAAAGGCCAGGTACCCGTGAGGATAGAGTAAAACTGCCACGGTATCACAAGGACCAATTGAATTACCCCACAGAGCGCTATGTTGGCGATGATAAAGTTGTTTAGATTCCGTAACTTCGAACGTAAGAAAATAACGGTCATTAGAAACAGATTTGTTGGTATTCCGATTACTAACACTAGGCTCCCTGCTAATACAACGAACAAGGACACCGGTCCTTGATAGGTAACTTCTGCTGATCCGTTTGATACAATTTCATTACTTGATCGTAACTCCTCCATATTGATGAATACGCCCACGTTGCGAGTTTTTCTACGTTGTATGTAGCAGATACTCGAACAAAACTGCATTTGCAATGATTGGAATGCCAATGTCCACAGTATAATTGAATTTGATGACGGTGAATGCAGTGGAGAGAAAATAAATTATCACTAAAAGTAAGATCACCGAGCAATTGAACAAAGCGACCTGATCACTGTGAAGACCAGCCTCTAGTTCTTGTAAATTGGGATTAATTTTCAAATGCTGGTAGCAATGTATTTTGTCATTTAGGTGAAGAACAAATTGTGACGTGATTGTTTAGGAATTGTGAAAATGTCCGAAAAGGGCACTAACTCGAGAATATTAATATAATAATCAGCCAATTGTCGTCAATTCAATTGCAAAGAAGTTCTAATTTGAAGAACTGGTTTTTCTACTAGGAAGTCGCTCCCACTGATTGACAAGGCTCGGGATTGGCAACGCACGACAAACACGGCAAACGTTGTTAGTCTACTGGGGGAAAGCCGAACGTCCAAAAAAATTATTTCAACACGTGTTTGGAATACCTTATTGAGTGAAGGTACAAAACAGGAAGAAGGAATTACTAGACCAACGTGTCACTGGTAGATGTTGTTCTTGGTGAAACAAATTGGCATCAGCTTTCAAGAAAATAGTTCGTTCGAAAAGTATCCAACTCGTAAAAGGAGATATAAACCAAACATCGAAGGCAGCTGTTTCTTAGTTTTGCATGAACTCTGCAGGGAACACCAGAATTTTCAAGCAAACAATATTTATTTTCGCTGTAAGTAACAAAATTACGTCCGAAGAGAAAAATTCACAACAACAAGACCATTACGCAACGAAGTAGACATACAAAATGTGAATAAACTCGTTACTTTCAATGTGAAAATAGTGATGATTGAGGTTTTTTCTCACTTTGAAACAAACACATTCTATAACTACTGGATATCTTTTCTGTTTTTCTTTATAGATGCACGACTGGTGGCAGTCATATGTCTGATATGGTCCATGCCGTTGCTTTTATACAGCCTAGTCTGTAGATAAAATTTCACTCGCCATGCAAATTTAGTGCGTGTAGCTTTTTCCCGTGCCTCAACTATTCAGACATTACAATGTATGCCACATAGTAACGGAAACATGACAAGGCCAACTATGGGAACCTTAGCAGGACACCTTTGCATGAAATGCGTTTGATATGTAAATGTGTTCGAAACTGTGAAAAAAAACTCTTTAGCGACACCGTTCAAGATACTTATGCTCTATCTTTGTTTTATTTAGATAAAATTCATGATAGCTAAAGTAAAAAATTAAGTAAGGAAATATTATTAATTGCACTTAAAGTTTTCTGAGGTGCATCATGGTGCTAATAGCACCAGGTGGACATCATGGCAAAAGTATAAGTTATTTTAATGACAAACAAAAGTGGAACTGATATGTTACAGTCTTTCTTCGTCACTGGCGATAACTTTTCATCAAAGGGGAAAAAAGATGTTAATAATTTTTGAAAAATCAGCAACTGATTCAGTTAGTCACTATGATGTCCCCCTTCACTGCCCATCCCCAACCGTTCCCCTGGTGGACGTGCACACATATACTCAGGCAACTCAACTTAAAACCTCAGCATTACTTTGGGAGTTAGCAAACTAACCTGACACACCCACTTTCTCTGGGAATATTATCTCCTCGCCCTTACATCTTTCAAACTTTCTTTTCAGCACACCCAGTTCACAAAAACGACCTGTCTGAGGAGTGTTTTTGTAGACACCATTTATACATGGTTCGTTTAGTAGTCTTCTTCAGGACATTATATCTATTCAAATTGATTTCCTTCCAGACTTATCTTGTCTCATTCCAAGAGCTTTGAGAGACCGTCCTTTTCAGTTTGACGTATAATGCTGAACAGGGCCTCCCGTGTTCTTTTTGAAGGATTGCATACACTAACGGGCTTAAAGTGTTCCCAGTCCAGTACATCAGAGTTGACAATTTTTACAAATCCGGGAGGTATATCTTACCCTTTTCCAAGTACGTGGACGATATGATAATAATTGGTCTATAACAACTCATGAAGAGAAGAAACTTTACTAATCACACAATAGTGATAGTCACCTCCTTGCGTTGTGATGGTTGATAACTAACCCCGCCTTCTCCGTTTGTCCTATTTGCTGTCACCGGGAGGGACGTTTTGCGAACCTCGTAAAATATTCTGGGGTAAGAAAACACAATCGGAAGTAAACGCTTTGCCAAAGTGAACACTGAGCTGGCTTAGAAAACTGCAGATGACCCTGTGAAGATCCAAGATCACTAAGATCTAAGACCGCTAAGATGAATCGTCAATACTGTCGAAAGTCTCAGCATTACTTTGTTTAGCATACTAACCTGACACACCCACTTTCTCTGGGAATGTCATCTCCTCGCTCTTACATCTTTCAAACTTTCTTTTCAGCACACCCAGTTCACAAAAACGACCTGTCTGAGACCTAATATAGAGGAAAATAGAGGGTAAATTGAATTGAAATTTATTTGTTTTTTCACGACAATATGTACAAATGTGAATGGAAGTCCCCCTAAAAGACGCAAGCGACTTAACCATTTTTAGGACTCCCTGACAAAGAAAAGAAAAAGAAAAACGTATAGAAATATTTACCGACTTTTATGTTAATAAACTTACTTATAAAATGACAGTGTAAGTACCCTTGAAGAAATCTTAGAGAGTGGATTGTATTACATCTGAAATTATATGATATATCATAAATAAAAATAATTAATACGTTTTTTGAATAGTATCTTTAGTTAATCTTTTTCTGAGTGAATGAACGGATTATGCTGATTTAATCATATCAGAAAAAGATTTCCATATTTAATAGTTCTGTTTTAAATATTAAATGTACCAATTGTACAATTCACGCTGTATTGATAAACGTTCCTTGAGTGTCCAGTGAAGTAGTTATGAATATCTCTACTTTTAATTAAAAAAATTGTGAATGCGTTTGGAAGTAAAACATTCTGTGCTTTGTAGGCGGAAATAGCAATATTGACATGAAGCAAGTCTTTAACCTTCAAATAATACTGCAGTCCAACTTTTGATGGCCCATCATTTATGTCTGGCCCACAAGGCTAGTGCCTTATCTGCTTAACGTTTAATCCGGCACTGTCTAAGAAGAGAATCGTGTTACGAACAGGTTTGTTGGTGTTCCGATTGCTAACACTATGCTCCCTGCTAATACAACGAACAAGGACACCGGTCCTTGATAGGTAACTTCTGCTGATCCGTTTGATGGACTTTCATTAGTTGATCGTAACTCCTCCATATTGATGAATATGTCCGCGGTACGACTTTTGCCACAAATTTTCGAGACCTGCTTTCGTACTTTGGTGTAACAGAGACACGAATGTAAGTGACAAATGAAGTGGAACTAGTTGCCCACACAATCATATGTACTCATCATGCGATTGCCTTGCATGTTTGTGAAAGAATTTCAAAGAATAGTTGAATTGGATGACCTTGAACGCTATTGAGAGTATTGAGAAAGTAAGCTCATCTGCGAAAGTAAGATCAAGACGTAAAGCAGCCATGTGAATTGATAAATAAGAATACAATCTCCATGCAGTTCTTGCACATTTCTGATGAACGTTCAGACGTCGAAAAATGTGGTGCAAATATTTTGTCATTTTCATGGCAGATGAATCGTAACGTGAGTCTTTAAGAAGTTGTTGAGAATGTCACGGCGGTGGATCGATTCGATAATATTAGCTCAAAACCTTTCAATTTTCTTGTACTTGATGATAAAAAAGGTCAATTTTTTTTTAATCTTTCTTCCAGTCGTAAAGGAAACCGCTTCAGGGTATATATAGGAAAACAAACACGCCAAATTCTGCAAGTTTTCCAGACGTTAATGGAATGTCCGAATCTTTACTTCGACCCGTGATTGAAATACCTTATTGAATACAGGTTAAAGAAAATAGGGTCAAGGAATTAGTAGACCAACTTTGTAGATGGTAGATGTTATTTTCGGTGGAAGGGATCACTTTCACAAGTTAGCCTCAGCCACAAGAAAAGAATTCGTTCCGAAGCTCCGTTTCGTTCAAAAAACTTGTTAAAATTAATAAACTAATGAACCACAAAGCAATAGAAGAATACCACAATTTTCGAACTATTTTGCAAGCCATTCAAGACATTCGCGTTGTCAAATAGTAACATTTGTGTGCGCTATCATTCGCTACGAAGAACTACATTTGCAGCATTCCTTGTACGTAAGTGGCATAACGCTGCCATCCAAAGAAAATAAGATGTTATTATTCACTAAATAAATGACACGTCATTAATTTCGTCACTATGATGTACATTTCACACAACTTCAAACTCGTTGAATTTGAATTTAAAACAATAGTTCATGAGTGATACGAACGGACAAAACTAAGTACTAAGACCTAAGACCGTAAATTAACACACTATAAAACCAAAAGTACTCCCTCTTTTTTGGAATAAAACTTTGAGAGATGGGGACGGTCATATCGAACGGCAGTTACGATGGTGGAAATAAGATCATACAAAATGAGCGACCAACATTGACCAAGTGTAGAGCAGTTTATAGCTTCTTCGAGAATTCTCTGCCCTGTCAGTGGATGTGCAATCACACCATGGTCTAGAGGACCATCTTAACCTTCTCCCACCCACCCCCTAAAACTCATCACTCCCCATACACACACACACACACATTCACAAACGCAATTCAACACACATACTCATTATTGAGTTACTAATTCTGAGGGATACTTCTGGCACGCTCCTCACCCAAAAGGTTTAAAGCTCGTGAAATTATGATTCCGGTCATTGGTTTCGTGATATCGCGTAACCTTTTATTCGTTACTGTTACGTAATTCTCATATGGAAATTTTTGAAGTTCAGATTAATTTTACAAATTGATGATGCCTCGTATAAATGTCACAATTTGATTGTTCGAACGAATAGAGGGATAGTTCGGAATTCTCATGAAGTTTGTCCAACGTTTCTGTTATTTTTGTGCCATTCGTGCCATAGATGAGGGCAGAGGTGAGCATCTACATGTGAATTTATGGCCTTGAATGTGTTGGGTCCAAGCTTACCTCCAGATTTTCTTAAAAATTAAGATGTTAAATGTTGGTGCCATTTTGAGACGTAATTGATGATTTTGCGTTCAATTTGAAATGGCAGTAACCTATAGTCCACTGCTTTTATGCCTACTGGAATTTTTGTAGTTTGTATTTTGCAATTTTTCGGGGGAATGTTGTTGGAGGTGATGCAAAAGCCCCGTGGAAAACATCGGTAGGTCACTATAGTTTTCGGAAGATTTTTCGATGATTGTCTGTTTTGACTGCCCACGCCAGTAGTTATAGTATTCTCTTTTGTTATTTTGTAGGTGTGTGTGTGATTGTGTGTGTATGTTTCTCGTATGGATTTTTATGTTCATAAGTTGATAGTGACTGACCTGAAGAGGTTATTTATCCCCCTTCCCCCGTCTCTCTCTCTCCACATAGACCTCCTTTCTTTCATCACTCCTCATTATCCAGGTCAGAATTCTGGGGGACAAATGTACNNNCCCCCCCTCATAATTATGGGCCTGCCTTCCATTGTGTACTTTTTATTTTGTTTACATTTTTTGTAATAGGTCTGACAGGGTGATGAATCTGTCACTACTGGTGTATCTCTATGTAGTGACGGTTGACGGTTTGTGTGTGGGTCTGACACGTCACGGCAGATAACGTAAGAGTAATAACATAAATATCAAGGGCTGTGATCCAATTAAAATCAGGCGTTTCACAAGCGGTATATCAGATAATTACAATGTAGCGACAATTCCCCATGTTTGTGATCAGTCGGTAACGTCTACTAGCTAATAAGGTCAGATTACGAAATGGCCGTGAAAGAACAATCCTATATTCTATTTTTCTTTTCGGAATCTATTGTTTGCGGATTCTATTTTTCATTTCGGAATTTTCCCTGGATTTGCTGTTGGCTACATGAAATGGCAATCACAGAATATTAAATATTCAGTTGAAACACTTTTCAACTTTCGCATTAACCCTTCTCGGTGTCCGGCCCTTCCAAGCTTCCGTTTTTTTTTTGTTTTTTTTTGTTTTTTTTTTTTTGGTGAAAGCACTTTCATTGGCAAAACCAAATTAATGTGGTCGACGTATGCTTAAAAAGTGCACTTTTGCAGTTGCAGGAAGGACAAAACTGGGTATTACACATTCGTAAATAAATCCTTTATCGATGTTTTCTTTGTAATACCCGGTCACCTATTTCCAGATAAATATCTAAAGATATGTTTACATGGAAGATGAAGAGTCTCGTATTTTAAATGTTCCATGGTGCTTTAACAAATTTGTCACGTTGGAGAAGACATTTTAGCATAACTTCTCGTGATACAAACAATTCGCCGTACGCAAACACTGCATCCGTCCTCGTCAAAAGTAATGAATATTCAAGAATCAACTATCTGACATTTCAACGTATAGAAATTCGTTTTTTATCGGTCTTTTTTTTTTTTGTTCAAACAAATAGAGAGATATATGATTGGCCAATATTCTGTTGGGAGGGACCGTGGAGGAAGGTTGGAGAACCTACAAAATCATTTCAAGAACTAATTTAGCACCAACATACGTTACAACATTTGAATCTCAATACAGATTAGTGCATATTTGAGCTTGAGTGGAGTGAGTGGGTATCTTTTTTACAGGCACAGATTTTTGTACATTTACATGGTAAAAAAGACTGAAAATAAGGGACAATTCTCTCTATTTTATTTTTTTTTATAAAAAAGACTGTATGTCTGTACTATGGGATCTTTCTTTTCTAAAGTTAGTATGGGATTGCATTATGGGAAGTATATGATGTCATACCAACCGAACTAATGGAACATCTTTGTTCTTCTATGTTCAAACTCGACCACTTAAAGATACTTTCAGAGTTGTGAACTTTTCCTTTAGCAACGTATTGGTAAATTTAATATTAAATGAACACAATCAAGTTTTTAACTGGTGTCAAAATACGAAACGCATTTTTCTTTTTTTAGACATGATCACAAGCGGCAATGTCTTCCATTATGAACAAGACACCAGAGTGGAGTTTGTGTGCAGTCAGAAAACAAAAAAGGACTGTTTCATTTAAAATCCGATGACGTTGCCAATGGTTACATTCCTTGAAATCTTTACGTAGTTACATGGATTTGCATGTCATTGATTTATTGTCTTCATAAAGTAACCTATTTTCCTGACTGTTTACCTACAGTCCACGGTGGTGGTAACTTACATTATCAAGGAAGTAGCACGAATGAAATTTGGTAATGAGATCAGATTAAAAGGGCAGGAGTCAAACATGTGGAGCGTTTGATGTCCTCCTTAATTTTTTTTTTTCATACGTAATATTTTTTTTATAGGTATTGGATCTTCAACACACACTTTGGCTTGGCTTCACTTATGACGTTGATTTTTAAAGTTGAAGCTCCAAGTCCACATTTCTGTCGTGTATGTTCAATGTCACAGTTAGAAATGGTACAATAACAAAAATTACAATCTATTATATATGCAGGACGCTTGAAAAACCAAATTAAGCTGCTAGTGACCATGCACTAAAGATTTACGTAATGTAATAAATAACAAGCATTACAAAATAAAGTTAAAACAATGAGAAACAAAAAGAAGAGGGAAATACGCGATTCGTATCACATGATGTTTATTAGCTCCATGTACTCGACAATCTCGTTTAGATCACTGTCGTTGCTCTTCTGCTTCGGCAACTTGATATTTTTTATATTTGATAAATAAGAACGATGAATGTAACAAGAGCAGGATTTCACTTCTACCTTTCTTAGGGTCCCGGGCAGGCGTAGCCACAAAGCAATGTACTGAGCCCCTTGCACGTTAATTCTCCAGAATATTGCAAAGGGCAAAGCTTGCGATCCCTTTCAACCGATCCCCACCCTCACCACTGCCTTCGTCTTGAAATGACTGACTCCATAAATTTCCCTCCTACGTTCTTGTAAGCCTGAAAAACAAAAGCAAAAAAATATCACAAACGCGTTCTGGTCAGTTTGGGATAATATACTCAGACAATAACTTAGATATTTTTGTGAGACCTGTCTTTGTGGAGACACGATTGGGGACTTAATTACCTGACCCACGCTTACATGTGTGTAGTGCCTGCGGCGTTGTAAGTGGCCGACTGTAGACTCCAACGTCTGCATTTGTCGGAATTGTATCAAGCTACTTGTGACATTTTTGAACTGTGACATTTTTACTTTTGTTATTTCTTTTGCTTAGGCCTACAAACATTTATAATAATAATAATACATGACAAACGTCTAAACAAAATTAACACAAACGAAAAAAGAGGGAAGATGAAGGTAGCTAACTTCTTAACTCTGGCCCTGAAATTGGAAAAGAATGGCAAGAGTAGAATAGAAGAAAAAAGGGAAAGGGAAAAAATTAATAAAAAGACAAAGTGAACAAACAGTAAAGTGGGCTCGAAAAATGTATTGTACTAGGTACTCTATTACTGAAAAGAGAAATAATTGCAGGTAGCTTACGTAGCCTAGTAAACGTGAACATTATTTACATGACGGAAGAGTGAATTTGTTGAAATAGTTTTCAAAGAATTTAACGTTGGGATCGTTAGGTATACTTTGACATAAATATTTCAAGGAACTGAGACCAGAATGTTTAACGTGCAAGGTTACAAAGATTCTTCTGTAGTTTAAGGTTGAAGAACACTATCTCTTACCCGTGTAGATTTATTGGTTGGAATTCTGGTTTTTGAAAAACAAAAACTGAATCAGCATGAACTTTATTATTGCTGTGCCTGTGCATACAGTTCCAACTTGTTCAACTTGCAATCATGTATCCTTTAAAGTGATTGCGTGCATAGGCAAAATGTGAAAACAACAAAATTTCATATCCAAAAGTTTCGATCGTTTCTTAATCGCACCATGCGGACAACCTGGGGAAAAAAATACAGTCATCCAACTTGAGTGTACACTAACAATTGGCCTTTCTTTGAAAAGGCCAGTGGGAAGTACACTGTAATAGTAATGAAGAGGAGGTTGATGAAACCCGTTGACAGCCAATCCTGACATGATATCATACATGTTTATCCCTTCTCGAACGGTTACCTACCCTAACCATTATGGTATATCTGACTAGTACGTCATGTTCTATCATGTAGAAAAAGATTTTCTCGTGTCATGATTTCAGCACATTATTGAAATTTTCTGAGGACTAGGTGCGATTGATCAATGACGCGGTAAGAGGTGATAGCTAATATGGAAAGACAGCGCTTTGCTTCACTACAATTTCCAGATACCTATCAAGGAGCGACAACTTGAGTAATATGGTTGGATACATCAGCGAGCCCTCTACTGTTGCATATTCATATGTAGTAAATTATAATAACAACAGTTAAGTTTCAAACATGATTCCTTAAATTGTCACCGTTTATGCCGTTTCAGTTTTTCAAGGAGGTTACTGTCAATTTCGTTGCATGACGATGTACTCCGGGAGAAACGTAAGATCAACATAATTTTATACATCTAATTTTTGTCGTGCACAAGCAATCACTTTAAAGAAAGTTCATTACGATGATGAAAACAATGTGAAAGTATGCCTGGAGGAACATTTGATAAAATTCCGATAACTCCTTTGGAAATAAACAAGAGTCAACTCTGTTTCAACGCCAAATAATTTAAACGTAAGGATGAAAGATTACTTATGCATATCATTAATATATAAAATGAAACGTAAACTGGTTCTTAAAAAAGCCCTTGTGGAACACCATCATTATTTTTTTTTCAAAAGAGAATCCTTTGTTTCCTTAGTATAGTTTGTCATAATTGTATAGTTGCACTGTCTAAATTAATTTAAGTATGGTAGATTGCATGCCTTCCCCGCTACGCTTTGCTGAGTTATAATTTTGATCTTTCAAATGCAAGATATAGTGGATGCGTTGAGATCAAACAGGTAAGAGGTAAATGAACTCAACTTCTTACTATTTATTGATTGTCTCTATTGTATGGGGGCAAGTCGGTTTCTCGAAAATAAGTTTTAAAACTTAACGTAACGTGTTAACGTGGCCTGAGGTTATTTGGCCTGTTTTGTCATGTTATTAAGTCAGAATTACAAAAAGAAATACAAAATCTTGTCATTTTTAGAATAATAGGTGTGGCCTATTTCTAGGAAGCTGATTCGTCCGATGGCATTATTTACCCTCATTTGTCATGGGGAAAAAACTTACGCCTGGGGCAAGAGTACAAAAAATGTTTTGACAGATACATATAATATAAATCTAATTTTGACAAATGAATGTAATCATTCAGCCTTTAACAGAAACAAAGTCAAACTTAACTCTCTCAAGAAACGCGTCCATATTCACCACCAGTTTTCAGCCATACCTCGTTCACCCTTTGACTCTTTTAATGATTGTTTTTTGCTTTACCTAAAATTAAAACCGTCTGTTGTAAGCATATGCGTTTAATATTATTTATTTATTAGGTAGGCCCTTGATGCTGTTAGCTCAATGATCGATCTTCTTTAGTAATGAATAGAGTAAAAATAAAATTCACCACACCGGAATAAATCGTTAAATTATTCATTAACTTCTGTGAATACGTTTATTTGACAGAAAGGAGAACAGAAGATACATTAAAATCTCAATTATTGAATAATATCTTAAATTAAAGTTAATTACAAAACAAGAAGTATCGGTCATTAATCAAAGGAAAGTTTATCTATTTGCTTTGAACAAAAATTAGAACGAAATGTGACTTAGCGATCTAAATTATATACGGAATACACCATACGACAGATGATTCCTACTTTCAAAAAATTATAAATTCAGTAGCATTTCTTCCACCTTATCGCGTCAATATATCAGAAAGTAGCTTACAAAACCGTTCAAATTTCACTTTGAAATTTTCCCAAGTCCTACGTCCTCCTAAAGGACAAATCTTTCTTAGTTTCGGTTGGAAAAAGCCTTTACAAGTTCTTCATTAGTTTGCACTAACGAAATGGATTTGTTTTACCCATTTTATGTATGCATCCACAGTCTTTTACGGTGGGTGGTGGGTACGTGCGGTGGGGAAAGGACACTTGCGAGAGGGGATGTGATGGGACAAGCTTTTGTCAGTTCATTTTTCTGTGTGTAATTATCAGGTCTTTTTTTTCTCAGGGAGTGTCACTACTGTGTAAGCCCTGCAGGGTTCCGTAGTGAACTTACGTTTTTTACTCCTGGATGTTCCTGGTAGGTTTTATGTCTAACTCCTCATGAAAAAATCGAAAATAGGTGAATTAATGTGTGACATGCTTACATTTCCTTCTTTACTCTCCTCTTTAAATTAGAAGTGCCCTCGGCTCCAAGCGAAAGAAGTTCACTTTGTTTCACAAATAGAGCCCCCATGCATGTGACATCACAGAG
>VJOZ01012976.1:4417-15252 GCA_009801055.1 Stichopus horrens | reverse complement strand
ACATCATATCATAATCACAGGGACCACCAAAAGTGTATTATATATTGAATCACCAACATATTGCCTGTACATGAGAATCTGTGGGACGGCATAATTTGCAGAATATCATAAACACGTTCTGGTGTGTCCAAGTTTCATGCAAATGTATGAAAGCATGAACTGAGGAGAAGCACTTTGAACAATTGTGAACAGATAGAGAGATAGATTGAGGAACAGATAAATAGACAGATAGAGGGGCAGATAGATAGACAGACAGACAGACAGACAGACATATACAGAGACAGATAGAGAGGCAAATAGAGAGACAGATGGAGATAGATAGAGAGACAGACAGAGAGACAGACAGATAGATGGATCTAAAAATGATGTGGAAAACACTGCTACTAGTCTACTAATCATACAGTATTTTAACATATAGCTACATGCAGCAAGTGGGTGGGTGTAATTGTACATGTGATATGATAAGGTTGTCACTAATACTTCTCTCTGCTTTCACTGAGCTGTTTACCTTCAACTGTTTTTTTTTTTACTTTTCTTGGTAGAAGTTGCCAACTTCACAAGCCAGTATATGGTGTGTGTGATTATAAAAATGTCTTGTGATCTGTGACTACAAAAGAAAAGCCAAAATTTCTCCTCAGGGGAAAATTCTAAATTTAGAAGTCAACCCTCACATTTAACAGAAAAGGGAAAAACAAAACCTTCTGCAATGCAAGTCACTAACGTTTTCAATTTCTCCATTTCTCTTAGCATTAGCTTTCTTCTTATAGTATTCATACTTATGGGACACAGAATGCATACATATTGAGGGGCTGATGAAGGACAATGTACTTGAATTAAGAAAAGAAACAGGGTTTAATTCTATGACAGCATGTCAAAAAAATATTAACATGTTTCTACAGCAGTCAAGCTTCATAAGTATATTTCACCTTTCATAATGCTACATATGTTATGACTAATTGACTGAAGAATTAAGTACACAGTAGCTTTGAGACTAATATCATCTTACAGTCTTGATTTCACACACCACTCTACAAAACCTTGCTTTCTTATGGCACATTTGTTATAGAGAACACCTAACTTAAGTATATTTCTTACAACTGTCTGCATGATGGCAAAGAGTTCTGAACTTTATTCCATCTTTCAGTAGACTGATGAGAATGGAGACAGCAATGACAGTATGAGGTGGAAGGCACAATAGGTCAGGGTTTGAAACTACGGAAGTGAACGAAAAGTAATCACCAACACCACTAGTTATTCCAAACGCGATTGTGATAACACATCAGCCACACTGATATACCACGAGAACTTGATCACTCTTTCTACGAACTACTCCTGCATTTATTATACTGGAATGTAATGAAGTTCATGGTGTTGGCAAGAATATTCACATGTATGAAAAAACACTTAGGCTCAGGCATATTGAAGAAATGAGGCCTACTGAAGCCCCACTATGAGTGCACTTTCGCCATACATACTAGAGATCACATCCTGTACTTTTGCATAACAGTCACAGGTCATGAGCTTGCTTCTTAAATTCAAAAATTTCATACATAGTCTCTTAGGCCTTTCCTGTAATTAACAATATGTTGCGAGTATTCTAAATCCCTGTTCACAATACTCTTGACACGGTACATGAGAGTGCATTTGTTTTGTCGAGACAGGTAAGTAAAGAGTGAAGTATATTATATGATGTATTGAAAGCGATAGCCTATGACCGATGACAAAATCTATCCCTCTATTTAGAAATGAACCCTGACCCTGTGTTACCTCATACCAACGTCTCCCCTCTCTGATTAATCTGTTCTCGTGACTTACGGCCATATTTACCTTTTCTCAAATGCAAGCATATATATGCGATATGTCTGTACAAATAGTTCACACTTCACATGCAGGTGTCTCCCTGCAGTGTCTTTCTTTTTCTATTAAGCAAAATGATAAAGATATGGAGGTTGAAACAGAGACCTTATCTCCAGTAACCCCTCTGTGTGGTTAATATATGTGTACATTCATGATCTATGGTCTTCCCACATCGTAAGTGACGTAAACCGGTTAATTCAACCTTCACTGCTATCTTCAGTATCCTGCCGACTGAGGTTTTTGTTTCAATACAACCTTCGAGGTCTATCTTTGTGATAAAGGATTAATTGCCGGGCCTTTTGTTTTCTCAGCCATATTTCAAAGGAAGATAATAGGGCTGTAAATCATTAAACTTTCCTTGACTCTATGTACGCATTGTTTGTCAAGTCACAAAATATTCCATCATCGTTCAAATCAAGCCAACATTGCACACATATACATACAAACAGAGTCAGACACGGCAATAATGTGCAACAAACTTGACAATTTGCCCAACCATTGTAAGGTCGGTGATGCAATTCAGGAAGAGGTAAAATGACAAATTTGCTCTGGGAGTACCGATACATCCCAGACTGAAAGATGAAAAAAAGAAAAGAAAAAAACTGAATATCTCTTGTACTCTGATGAAAGAGAGACCTGATGTAACCAAATCTAATCTCGTCACCCTTTTGACATTTATGAATGGTTTCCCTGTGACTTAGGTTGCAGGCTTCCATCTTCGTGTCAGAGAGGGGGGAAAAAAGTCCCATATTTTGAGTCTGAACTAATCAACGGATGGCCAGGCGGACAGGAAGGAAGGACGACTTATCTGGACTTTCAACGCAGAGCGGAGGTGATCAAAACTAATCTGAATCACCTTCCCCCCTCCATCAGAGCGGATGGATGGACGGAGGAATGGAGTCACCTAATAACATTGGTATCTTTTTATGGATGCCTCTACCACAATTGGGTTAGACAACAGAAGAAATACAGTGCACAAAAATTGAGTGCACATTGAATTATCACGGACTGAGGTCACCCCACAAGTGGTATATTTTTTCATTTTTTACCACAGCCAGATATTGTTACAGTGGCAGCAAACTGACTCAAGTACACAGGGGTATTGCAGTCATCACAGAGAGAGCTTGTCTGGTGAGCGGTGGCATTAGATGTGTGAAAGAGAGAGAAAGAGAGAGAAAAATGAACCTCTGTGAAAAATTGTTCTGACAAGTGCACAGTGACTGCCATAAAATTTGGGAAGCTAGTGCAAAAGAGCGTGTGCACCAGGAGAGACAGAAAATTTTTTAGACCAATTTGAAGTCAATCCTCCAAACCCTGCCTCTGAACTGAAGAAAACTCTGTCTCAGCAGGAGTGGTTCTCACCATGGACTAAACATCACAAACAACAAATTTTCCATTGCTCCCAGTAGTTGTGAATACTTGTTATTACACTGGCAGTCCACTGTGATAACAGCCAATGTCCAAAATAGTTCCCACTAACAATAATGTTCCATGAAACTTTCCAACAGTCGATGAAAAAAAAGAAACCTGCATCTGAAAATTCAATTCCTTCAAGGGGTGTTCCATGTTCCTTAACCCACCCCCCCTTACTGTTTCCCTTCTGAACTTTTCTCCATCTTTCACCTTAAAAGATGTAACAAATATGTTTGTCTTTAACTTGCATCAAAAAGGAAGCATTCCTGAAAACATATTTTTTTCAAAAATACTGCAAAACAATAACACGAAGAAGGAGGTAAAGATTCGTTTGAATTCCGATCTGGAAATGAAGTTTTTATCACCGTTGAGCACTTATATCGAGATTACATTCTTTGGTAGGTTTAACTATGTCAACTAGACAAGTAAACGAAAGCACAAACATGTTGCATTACCTTTATGGCCTCAGTAGAAGGGACAACTTCTGAGGATTGCTGTCCAGGTTGTTGCTGTTGCACAGGAACACCGGCGGCGGTAGTCACAGCCGTAGTCGAAACCGTGGCCACAACAGATGCCGGTGGCGGCATCGAAGATGCGGCCGAGGGCGCCTGTGCCATGGCACTGACGACTTGGCTGCTCGGCTGCGGCTGAGTTGCGATAACACCGACATTCTGTGCGACTGGGAACTGAGAGCCACCTTGCTGGACAAACTACGGGGTAAAACAGTACAAAATAAGCTCAATATGATAATGACTAAATGATGGACTGTGGGTGCCCTGGAAAAGGTAGGGAGACATCCAAGACAGAAATGATGAAAAAAAAATGGGTTTATACACTACATGGATGACATTGGTTCTCAGAGTTCTGAAATTTGTTTGAAATATCCATCCCAACATATATTTGTTCACACACAACAGACATGCCAGCAAGAAATAAAATGAATTCCACTATTGTATATCCATTACGTTATACGCATCTTGGCTGGCTGCCAATTCCTTTCATTTTACAGTCAAACTGTAAAGTCATTTGAAACAAATTATCTAATCCTGGATGTGTGTTTCTTTTTTTTCTTTTTTTTTTGTTCCACATAACTAACAAGGGTGCAGCTACAGTGCCTGCTGAAGAACCACAAGGAAAAAGGTAATGTTATATGGTTAAAACAAAACCCAAGATCAGCTCACATAAATATAGGGACATGTAGCATACACAGGTAAGATGCATAATATTTCAAAAAGACGCTGTTGGAGGAGGCAATTAATGGTAACGGAAGTGTTATCTTCTCCTCACGTCAGATGGTCATGCATAAGTAATCGATGCAATCTTCAGTATCACAACTACCATCCATAACTCCGAAAGCAGCATCAATGCTGCACTCAGATTGCAGGTCTAGAGATCTCTCTATTGCCTTGATTTATATTCGGATATGGGAGGGATGAGCTGCCCAGTGCAACTTCACGACAAGTGAAGAGGCCTTGGCTTGGCAATGTACTCAATGTTAAATTATGAGAAAAGACTCTATTCTGCAAGATAAATGCTATCATTACTTTTTGTTTTTGTAGACAATAGCAATTAGTCAATTCAGATAGGAAAAGTGATCATGATCCATTGATGATAAGGTTTGCACCACTAAATATCAACATTTGAAATCAGCAGAGAAGGATTTCAGGAAAAGAAATTAGCATCACTTCTTACACTGACTTTGTCACACTAAACAGTGAAGCATACCAAGCCACTTTATACCAGAGTAGCAGCTGTTTGCTTTTTTATGAATTACACATCACTGGATCAATATCGAGAGACAATTTTCCTGCTCTTCGTCATGTTTCTGCTCAATGATTTTGGCATCGCGGGTTAGCCTTAAAATGCAAAAAAATACAGATGAGTCACTTCATATTTAAAAATTCAATGCCGTGGCTCTTTTTCTCTTTCTCATTCAAACACCCTGCGGGATGATTTGCGCAGAGTTGTTGCCATTGTAACAACAGACTTCCATTCGCGACGAAAGGATGACGACGGCGGCGACACGGGCATTCGGCAGAGGGTTAGTAAACAAACGAATAAAACCCACACTATTATAACACACATAACATGACAATGTTAGTGCAGCACTGCTTGCACAACAGGTTAATCAATTAAGGAAAACAAATAGCATTGTTAGTAAACTCAGGAAGGAAATGGAAAAGTCTAAATCATGCAATGTCCTGTCAATGCTCTGAAGCAGCACATTTTCAGTTTTGATTATCAATCTCTTCAGACTTGTTCCAAAGCAACACGATCTAACTCATGTAGACACTCAAAACTGACCAAATAGAGGCACAAATTACATCAAAAAGCATCCCACCCCTTTTTTTTGAGGAGATGGGCCCGAAAAATACACCCCAATGACAACATTTGGCATTTCTTTTTTGTTTTGCTATTGTGAAACTCTTAGCTTAAGGGCTGACTGTGCAATTTCTGCATCATTAGTAAAATACAGACACAATCTTTCCCCTTCCAAGGGAGGCAAATTTGTTTCACTTGTTTTCAATCTGTCATTTTTCTATTCCAAGAAATGCCATTTCCCTAAATTTCTGCAATATATTTCAGCATCTACACTAAGTTTACCCTCGGTATTTTGAGTGTAAAGAAGGCTGTCGGTGCCCCTTTCCAGGATTATTTTTTGGCATGCCTAAGGTTTCTTTCAAGCCCTGTTAAATGTCAAAGTCCAAATCTGACGGGAAACTTTTCCGCATCCGAATTAAAAGCCTGCTCTACCACTGCAAGACTGTCCAGGAGATTGGCAAATTTTGCATGTCTTTCAAAATCACTGAATGTGTACCACAATCACTCAAGCACTAATGTTACAAAATCACAGCGGCGATAAAATATGTAAAATTTTATTCTGTTGGATAATATACATGGCTTTACGTAAAGACTTGGAATTTATGATTTGTACGTCTGCTGTGAGCTTAGACAAAAGAAATGTCTCAACAAATACAAAAGTACACACAAAGGAGAAAAAGAAAAACACCTAAATCGTCAAGTACGAGTATTTCCTACAAAATGTCGGAACCAGAGGTTGACACGACTAACACACTGACACACTGAGAAGGACACCTTAACTAGGATTATACCAGCCGTTTTTTTTTTCTTTTTTTTTGCCTTTTTTTCCCCCTACAGGACTGTACTTGTGATGTGAATGTCTGAATGTCATGATCAATAGTAGGGTGGTGGTATGTGACATTACACTGTAACAAGCCTACTGAAATATAAAATATGAGGAAATGAAAGGAATTCATAAATAAAGTTAAGATGTGAACGTAGGTAAGTTCTAAGCAACTTAAAAGAATGATAAAAAGGGTTAACAGGATTCACATTGTGAACACTGAGTTAAGTCTTGAAAATTTGTATCTGACAGTGAGTATCGCCTGGGTAAATTTACAAGAGACAATTTAACAGCAGATTTACACATGTTTAATATTTCACTTTACACATCCTTCTGATGGACCACATACATATGGGCAAGGTATCACTATGTCATAGGTCACGAATGCCGCAGTAGCGGTCGAGAAGGTCGTTGTCGTGTGCGAACATTTCATCGTTTGGGTTCACAAGTCATTGTCGGCAGAGCAGAACAACTCCATAGAATGGATGGTTGGAAGAGAGGATTAGTCAACAATACATTCATTCTGATGATACGGAGTCAGAGACATCTAAATAAAGATTCCAGACAATGACGTGACACGCGTACTACCAAAGTGGACGTACAGATGTGTTAGCAAGGGTTATGGAATATTATCGAATACTTCCCAATTCCCATTAAATTACATTATCCCAAACTGTTTGAAAAAGTGCCATCTTGGAATCTTCCTCCACAAGACCAAGAAAACTTGACAGACTATTTAACTGACTGAATACCTAACTGACGAACAGAATGCTGAAAGACATCAAACACAATTAAACGATTCCGACTGCACGTCCTCAGGTGGAGGGAATTGCAGTAAAATTTGCAAAAACCAACAAGTTGATCCATCTGGGAAACAGACTTACTCCTTGATTCAAACAATGTTGCCAATTCCCTGGAGGCAATTCCTCAGGGGTGCAAGTTACGTACAGATTGATTGTGGATTGATTGTTTGTTCTCTGCGACATCGGTGACCGACGAAAACACGCACCAGGAGAAATCAAACTAAACCTCTCTTTAACTGACTTCAGAGAGACAACAATGTAAACCAATGTTCCCTAATGTCTATGTGTCAAATGCAAACCCATGTTCTAAATCATAGAATGAACACAAAAGAGAGTGACGACTACAATTTGCTTAGGTGAATCCAATCCACGCGGATCATTGCTTGGCAATTCTAGCACAACAAGAAGAAGCGGCCATTGAACGACTTTGATATGAGACTGAATGACTGTCGTCATTCAGGTCACGCAGGGTTTGGATAACAAAGGCATGACATTTTTAAAATTTCTCTTCAGTGTGAAATTAAAGACAAGAGAAATGAGTGACAGGGAAACTCAAAAACTCAGAAAAAATTATCTTCATGGAGGGAGTTGGTAAATCATTAATTGGAAGACAATTTAAAGCAGTACAGAATCCCATGACAGTACCAAGCGATGGTGTGGTTGGTGTGTTTTGTTTATTTTATCTGGCCAAATCAAGATATTATCTTTGTAATATCTTAACATTTTTTTTACAACTGCTACTAGGGGATGTAAACATTCCATCAAATGCTGTAAAATTTTCTCTTTCACTGATGCATCAGCAGCAAAGTTATGATTACTGCCAAGTACAAAATGGGAAGTATGAAATGACTTTGAAAACGTTTTACACAAGCTAACTCGATTATCTGGTGTCAGCATCTTTTTTTTCAATGGAGTGATACCACTGTCACCTTCTTCCATAAAATCCCCACCACTCACTGGTGTGGGTATTCACCACTGACTACACTTAACCCTTGCTCACTCATGCATTAAGTTTGACCTGGCTCAAAGTGCAATCAATATCAATTCTGACACAGCACCCTCTATGCTTTTCACTCCGGCTGTAACAACATGTCATAATGTAAGTGCTCGGAATTCTACAAAAAAAAAAAACACTCCTTCAAGACACAATAAGATCTTAGTCTAGATCGCTTCTCCGACCAGCCATCTCATAAATAACACTCAGCTCCAAAGGAAAACAACTATAGATTCAAATCCGTCATTCACCAACCAACCTATGTCACACGTTCTGTTTACATCTATGGTCAAAAGGAGTCACCAATGTGTGTGTGCGTGTAAATATTGCCAATGAGACCCTAGCATAGCTAATTTACACAGGCGCACTATACCAACAGGCTAGCAGTCTGAACACATTCAAGCTGCAAAGTACTTCCTGATGTCAAACACAACAAAGGCATGTCTAAAGGACTATATCACCTCAATGAAGTCTGAATTTATAAGCAGGCTCCAATAAGTTCTAGGTTAAAGATTATTGTCCCATTTGAGTTTAAATTGAAAGGGTCTGGCACAGAGAAAAAGAGCCAAAAATCACAAGTGAAATCTCCTGCAATTCTGATTCATGTCCAATATAAAGTATATAAGCTCAACTGCTTTTACAATGATTAGATACACAGACCG
Organism: Stichopus horrens; assembly: GCA_009801055.1. NCBI lineage: Eukaryota > Metazoa > Echinodermata > Holothuroidea > Aspidochirotida > Stichopodidae > Stichopus > Stichopus horrens. The sequence goes on along the minus strand of VJOZ01012976.1, from coordinate 6,378 downwards.
GAATAGCTTTGTGCATCAATCCCTACAACAGACCGGTCAAACCAATGCATCCATTTACTACAGTACTCTCGATGAGTCCAACAGTGAAAGAGCTGTACTAAAGCTGGTTTTCTGTAGGATATATGAAGTACATAAAGTGCTCCAAGGGTTTCTAAAATTGTTTCTGGTGCTGCAAAACTGCAACCAGACACATGAACTGGTGAGATGGTGAGAAGTTTAGAGTCACAAGCAGCAGGAAAGTGCACTGGCATTGTTCAATTTCAGTGGATGCAAATTTTGTTTTATACTTCTGATGAGATATGATGGGGCTTGAATGAGAGCATCGTGACTGTGGTACAATAGTCCTAAACGATGGACGATAGATGATCACCTTCGAGAGACAGTTCATCAATACCTGGTAAACATCGCAGAGAGCCAACTGTCTGCCGTCAAACTAACATTCATCTGACATCACCACAAATGAATATTCACAGGAATTCAACACAAGTTTAAAAAAAACCAATAAAACGAAACTAGTTTCGGTATGTGAGTCGCTATAACTGTCTACAAATCTCGACTATTCTTTTTCTTTTGTACTCCTCAAAACTGCTGATAAGCTGTTCCTCAATGTGGCAATATGCATGTTGAATGCCGTGAAACAAGGACAGTGTCAATCGTTCATCTTTTCCTTCTTCCTCTTCTGTCTATTTATATTTTTTGTTTAAAGGAGTACAAGCTAACCACTGTCATGGAATAGGACTCTGTACAACTGCGCGATGCATCGTACCCACCTCCTCAAGGAAACGACAGGCTTGATGGAGCCCTCTGCGGGTTTTCCAGTTCATATTTTTGGAGTGTTGACAAAGTTTTACGATTTTTGCTACCCCAAAAGATTCTCAGAGACCCAACAAAGTTTTGACATCACTGGTTTTAAATGGAAATGGCAGACTCAGCACAAATTTAAAAAATGTTTAAGTTTGTAAGAAACTCCATTGAAAAAAAAAAATTAAAAATGGAGGTACAAAAGAAAATAAGTGAGACCCAAGTCAGGGAAATATGAAATGCCTTCTGCCAAATACAATAAGTACTCCTCTATGCAGGGAATTCACTTACTAATCATCTACTCCCCACAATTTTTCATTCTTTTAAAACTGTGAGGAAACAAAAACATAAGCGCCTGGTGAAAAACAATGGACGGAAATGGTGTGTGAAATTACTCAAATAAAAAAAAAAAAACCTTCAGATGCTGAACAAAAGGACAGTCCTCCAGATGGATTAAGAGAAAGAGAGAGAGAGACATACAAGGCAAGGAAACAAAAATGAAAAGAAAAAAGAAAAGAAAGCAGTGTACCAAATCAGGTGAAGTATTGAGAGATTACAATTGATAGAATAAAGTTTTGAAGTTAAGAAAACAAACATGCCTGCTGTGAATGATGATAGACCGCAGGACTCATGAAACCTTGGGAGTACGTCTGATGCGGGCCACTGGTAACACCATAGCTCTGTAAAAACATGATACAATAAGGGGGGTTGCTCTGGAAGGGACACACGCCACCTACGTACAGTACTCCTTGAAGTCTAGATAGAACACTGGAGAGAGAGGGGGGTTAGGAAGAAACCACGTACCAAGTTAACATGGTTCTTTTTCTCTACCTCCTCCCAACCTGTGATCTCTTCCTATGTGTTATCCACAAATACAATGGATGGGGGGGTGGGTGAGGAGTGTTGGCAAGAAATCTGGATAGACTTTTTCTTATTCAAGTATATCTTAATTCCACCTAGGATGAAGCTTTTATACAAATTCCTTAAATGTAAAATCACTCTCCAGCAAAGGCCTTTTGGAAAGTTTTGTTTGAAATTTGAGGGCATGCTCATCTAAAGAGAAGTCACTGACTTCATTTTATCTGCCTGCTCTTCCGAACCTATGACATCTTTCCTACCTGAGTTCACAAATACACCAAGATGGGAAACTGGGGGGAGGG
>VJOZ01012975.1:0-11660 GCA_009801055.1 Stichopus horrens | reverse complement strand
TAATTCAACATATTTCAATTTCAGGACTTCTGGAACACTTACAGTACTGTATGTGCACCATACACTATGATGGAATGCAACAAATATGTCAACATCAAAGATTCTCACTAAATGAGAATACTGTATTAATAAAAGTGACCTTAAAAGAATAGTTCAGNNTAAAAATAAATTTGGGTCTGAGCTATTCTTTTAAGTGTGTCTTTTGGATGCTGTAAAGCTCTCAACTGACACGCAGTCCTTATATTTTGTCCGTATTGTCCATCAAGGCTGATTAAGACAGAGTATCGAGATCCTTTCAGGAGACACTGGTTTACTGCTACAGGGTGTACACAGTAGCAACAGAAAACAAACCCCCCTCCTATAGGGAGTTCAACAAACAAACCACTGCATGTACAGAAGCACATACAGTATATGGAAGGCAGGTGCTGTATTATAGATCTAGTGTATTCATTAAACTAGATATCCTTGACTGCTGGTCTTGATAAAATCAACTGAACAAACATCTCCCACAGACTTGAAAAAGATGGACAATGATAGTAAAGAGGTGTCGTCTTGCACTGTCCGTTGATGACATAACACAAGCATGACTTCAAAAGTTGAATCTCAACATCCAGCAAGTGCTCACGTGTTAGAATGAGAAGTTGGTAGAAGGGCTCAAATGAGCTTACAAACTTGGGTTCCTTGGAGGAAATCAACCAAGTACTGTATTGTATTTATGGAGACAGGTTTATTTGTATCCTTTGACAACAACACAAGATCACTATTGCAATTAACTTAAAAATATATCATTTTCAGTTGCACAGCAGACTGACATGTACATCAATGTAGCTTAAACACAAATGCTATGCATAACAGATAAATCCATGGGTAACATTTCATAACAAGAAAATAGGCCCTTCTGTATTCAGAAACAATCTCATATACATAATCGTAGTGGTATGTGCCATTCACACCGTTTATTTCTTGTGTACTGTATGCACCATTCACACCTTTAGTCTGTTGGGGATGTTGGGGAACTGTAATGTATTATTAAAAGCAGCAATTCTGCAGAGTGGTTTACCTCTTCCAAGACAGAAGAACACCTATAATGTCAGCAGGGACATTGCTAAACATATCACAACTCAACTGTTTTAGTTATAGTTAGCCTATGAGTGACTCACCTCTCTCAGAACATCAACTGCACTCTGAACTACCAGGCCAAGAGTGTTGAGCTCAGCACTCCTAACATGCAGACACAGTAGATGGGAGTGCATTTCTTGTGTTCAGATAGGTACAGTAAAGTAAGGAGTCAAGTAATTTCAAATAACCATGAAAGCTACTGTCAGGAAAAATATGGCAAGAAAGTCGTTGGGCCACTATAGTATCTGTGTGTTTTTCAGCAACTTCACAAAGCTAGATTCTTGAGAGCATACATCTGATTTTCTGTTGCTACTTGCTACTGCACAATATTCAGACAATTCTGCGTTGTGTTCTCCTTTGTATTGACGAAATATATCTATGAGGTTTAAGGTATCAATAAGGTTTAACTATTCCACTAGAACATCTAGCCTATCAGGCACGGATCCATGACTTTGAGAATGGGGGGAGGGTGCACAAACACCTGGCAATGCAAGTGCACTTGAAAAGTGCATGCAGGTGTTAGACTGCTGGCGTCAGTTCCACTACGACTGGGCAAGGCTGACACCTTCTTGTTCTCCTTTCCCGCATCTCATCAAACAATTTGGATATCAGAACAAAAAAATAGGTCAGTCAAAAGACGTTGGTCATTGGAAAAAAAGAGGGGCCTTTACCAGGTTGGTCCAAACCAGGATTCCAAGCCTGCCTAAGCACATCAGGCATATGATACAAATACTGAGGTGCATCAAACATAATGTGCTTTATGTATCTCACAAATACTTAAGGCACACAGACAAGCAACACATGTTCAGTCAATTCTGTTTCATAGTTGATGTTTTGACAATGGAATAAAGCTTATTTCAGTCCATACCACAACAGACGTGAAATTTGTCTCCAGCCGATGAAAATATCAATTTATCACAACCTTCACAGTTGTGTGCAATTTACACAGTTGACAAATATGTTACAGCAGTGCTAACTGATGAAAGGCAAACTAAGCAGCATGGTAAAGAAAAATAATTAAATATGGAATCAACTGACCGAAACTCAAGGACAAACAGTGTACAGTAAGTGCACAATACTGTTCCAGTGGATGGATGGCTCTCAGTGTAATGGAATGTTACAAGATAAATCAAGCAGAAAGCAGTCACTTTGTTGTTGCAGTTTCATTTGCTGAATTTAATTTCCACTCTACAGTATTCAATAATACTAGAAACAAGAAATCTACTCAAGTCTCAGCAGTGTTAAAGGAAGCAGGTAGGAGGTTCCCAGTGAGATGCAACTTTGATAACACCTGCAAAGCCATGCACGATACATAGGGAAGAATTTTACATACAACTAAAGAAAGCGATAAACATCGCCGACACAGAAACAGAAATGCTGGAATTTAATATCACTTCCAAAGAGATAGAAGGTGACCATCTATGTCACATTTTACATCAACTGTTCCACTGGTTCTCCTTTGCTTTTACATTCATAGACACACCATGAACCCCAGCTCACATTTTGGACATTCAATCTCCTCATTTCTGTCCAACCATAAATGAACAGAAGGCAAGAATGTACAGTACCGTTGATTTACAAGATAGAAGGACTAATTAAAATAATGCAGGAAACAAAACACATTAACACCAATCGATGTGACATTTGCGATGGTCACCTTTGACTTTTATCGTTTTCAAATGTTGTTGTGACAATGTGCAATGACTGGAAGGTTATATTTGGCAAGAAAAAAAAAGCAACAACAACACGAAACTGCCCAGTATAGCAATTTAAGACTGAACATGGCCACATGAACTTCCACACTGTACAACTTCAATGGTTAAATAAAATATGTTGAGAACAGGTGACTAAATGATCGTCATATCTACCTTTATCTCTCAACAACTTGAAACAAACTTACCACACTTTGGTGCCTTGGAAGGAGCTGGGATAGTACCTCCATGGCAATTGATGCTTGGAACAGCCACCCTCCAACGATCTTGGCTTTCATCACACTCTGTGTATACATATTGAAAATCCCCCTGGAGAAAATAATCATAGGTACTGATAAAACTGAAAATGATGACAATTTGTACATCATTAAATTTTGTTTTCATGGAGCATAAGGTGAACCACTTTCAGAGCGCAATTGACCTACAATTTTCTTCTTTACAAAATATGATTTCCAAAACTGTTTCATGATTTTTTGTTGGGGAGGAGGGAGGGTTTATTAAACTGTGTTGAACTGTAACTTCTTTGCAATGAATTTGGTAGATGCACAGTGCACTCTAGCATACTTATGTGTATATTTACTTGTGCTAGAAAAACAACTTCTTTGCTAATGCTAGTCGGATGTGGGAAACTACTTAAGAAAACATAAAAAAAGAGACATAACTCTAAGAATAAATTCAAGTTAACTTACTGTTTAGCCAACTGACAGCACTGCAGGGCCACTTTCAGATTGAAACAAACACTGCTTTTCACTACTGTCTATACTCAAAGCGATTTGGCATTTCCATGTTCCTCTTGTTCTTTGTATAATGCACCACAGAGCTCAAACAATACTGTACTGTACAAGGTGATAAATTTTTTAATTACCTCCCTTTCCAAGAAAACATTTATGATATTGAGAGCAGATCAAGCAATGGGCTCATCACAACCCAAATGACATGAGACTGAAACATCAGGCTACAGTGTGTATACACAGAAAATTGAAAGAGCAACATAATGAGATAATAGGAATTTGGATTTGACCCAGCCCTCCCTCCTCCCTTCACACCCACCATAAAAGAAATTCAAAACAACATGCAATACATATATAATCACATGTATACATTGTAAAACAGTCTGTCACAGGCTGAGTCAGTAGCTTTCATTGAATGTTCTGAAGATAATCTACTGTGGAAACTTGAGCAATGTAAATACATCACTGTGCTGAATGTGTTCTGCCATAAGCTGATGACATTTAGGACATGTGTAGAGAGGGCACCAGTATTTAGTTGGGGTAATTTTATCAGATTAATATTGAAAAGGGATACACTGCCTTGTTATGGATTAACCATTAGTTACGATGACCTGCTAAGTCTGTTGCAAAGTTGAAAATGTCATGAAAAATGCTGTATGTCTCTTTACTGCTGACATGTACTGTACAGTATGGAGATGACATGAACTGTACAGTATGGGGCTGCCATGTACTGTACAGTATGGAGCTTACATGTACTGTACAGTATGGGGCGGACATGACATGTACCGCATGGAGCTGACATGTACTGTGTAGTACGGAATACTCTGAATTTGCACTTTCACATAATCTTCTTTACCAAAGACTGACTTTTCTGCAAAGGGTCAACAATTTAAATGTGGCTTTCAACCAGCACTGGTAATTTTACTATTTGTGAAGGGGGGTGATGCACACATTTACTGGTGGAATAGTTTTGTAGTCTTTCTATTTAACACTACCTGTGAACAGAGGTGAACCATTGTTGCCTTGTTGTTGCATGTACCATGTAGAGAATAAAGTCACAATTTTGCAAAAGTAGTACTGTACATCTGTGGAAAGGTGTCATCACTGTGATGGATTTTGCAGTTTTAAGCCATCATCATGTCAGTGATGTACTGTGCATTTAACTTCATAAATGCAACAGGCCTTTGAGAGCATGAGCTCAAGGCACTGCAGCTTCATGGACAAAAACCAGTCATGCAAAGTTAGTTGTAAATATGTGTATGACACATATGAGAGGTTTGCATGTTGCAAAGTTTGACCACTTTTGACCACAGTTCAGTAAGTTACAATCACTGGAGCAGTAGCATCGGTGCTCAGAAAATCAGAGGATGTTCGAACAAAGGTTGGTTGAGGCAACATTCCCACTCCATTGTGATGATATATCATTGCATTATGACCATGTAGTCTATATGTCAATCCCAGATTTTTTGTTTGTTGGCAATGCATGTTAAGTGAAAATAATGTTTAGGTCATCCTAAGTTCGGCATGTGAACTGCTTTAGTAGATACCGCAGCCTGTGATTTCAAATGGTAAGTATAATAATGGCCAATGTTAAAAATTTAATTACTGTTGCAGTGTAACCAGACTTCAGGAACAACTTAATGTCATTCTAAACAATATACCAGTCTCTGTTAAACTCATTCTGGGCATTCTGTTGTACTTCCACCAACACTGTGGATCTCCTTAATTTGTGGAACTTAATTTCTCTGACCTCATGAAAAGTTTGACCCACATGACATCTCATAATTTCTCTCTGTTGGTGCAATGAGAGTTTAATATCCTATGCCAAAAGTATGCTCTCACTACAAACTCTCACTGACAGATGCTGGCCTTGAGATGTGGCAAAATTTGGAAAATTTTGAAAAGACTTACCTTGTGGCCTTAATTTTCTGACAGGAAATGGCAGAAACCCAAAGGACTGACTCGGATCCAGTCCTTACTTACAGATAATACTTTTCTAATTGAATGATGGCCGAATATGGGCATTAGAACTCAGACTATGTTACTCAAGTTATTAATTGAAAAGGTACAGAGAAATCCCCCCTCCCCCTCCTCCACATTTGTGAAGTATTTTTTTTGCAATCATCAAACTCCGAAAAACATTGCAAATGCCATACATGCAATCCAATTTTGGGGTTCTTTTCTCTTTTAATACTTTTCTTTGTTGCTATGGGTGATTAGTATACAGACACCCTCCTTTTTCTTAGATTTGCATTTCAAGAAGTTAGAGCAATCTGTAAACACTAACCACGATAAAAAAAGTTCATTGCCACTTGCAACATAACAAAAACAGCAAAACTACTGAAAAAACTTTCATCTACAATGGAACTGATATTGTTCCTTACCTCTCTACACACATTCCCTTCCGGTGGTGACCCTGTCTGTGTCCTTTTGGCAGCAGCAGCGGAGTTCACTACTGTTGCCATCAGGACCACTGCTACAAATACAGCTAAGTCGACTGCCGAAGGTGATGTTGCCATTGTCATTATTATTGAAGTGGCCGAATAAGACCTAAGCATTATGGGAGAAGGAGTAGAGGAGAATGATTGCCACATATAACAACATAGCTTCGAGAACTTACCCACAATCCATTGTGATTTTGATGATGCAAAAAGCACCCTGACTTACAGATGACAATAGTTCTGATTGTAATCACGGAGGAAAGCATACCAATCAATCTGACATTTATGAGGTTTACATTTTACAGTTCCTCTGACATGGGACCTACTAAAGCTTCCCTCTTTGAAACCACATGATTTCTATGGAAGGTGCTAGTGTGACTCATGAGACAACATGCGACCACTTATGACCTTTGACAACCACTAGTCTTCCTGCACTAAATGAGGTACAGTAGTGTAGAAATCTGTATATGAAGTCACTCCAAGCTTCTACTCTGTTTTCAAATTGTTGATCACATAAACATACTTAAACCAAATGACCTTTGATCCCTACCAAAACAATAAGGTTCCATTGATGAACTAGGACCTGCAGACTTATATCATCTCATAGTGTATGAGTGTTATACCATGATTAAGATGCTTACATTTCAAAGTTTTAGTCAGAACATATGAATCATCATCATTTATCTCAACTAAAGACAAAAGATATTTCTAAACCATGACACTGAATAACAGGCATATTTTCAAGAGACAAACTTGTCAAATTTGTCAATTTTCAATCATTTTTATGCAATATTCTCATTAATGATTGTGTGAGAGGAGTTGACCTCTTCAATCCTTGTTAGTCATCAATACATCAATATACATGGCATCTACCTCTGGAGAGATCACACATGTGGTTTCCTAAATAGTTACATTCGAAAATAACTGGTAAATAAATCCATTCTAATCATAATCTAATGTGTATCCCAAATGCTCCATCCACGTTCAACCTTTACCAAAAATTAAAAACACTTACTATTCTTGTGAATAAATGCCCTCATTTCAACATTTTTCAAGTTATACAGTATGGAAAAACAATGTTAGCAAATGTTTTCAAAAAGTTATATGTATACCTGCTTTACTACATTCAATGTCAATTAAAAAGCATAAGCTTAGGCCAAAATTAGGCCTTCATACGCAAATTATCTGCAGATCGACAGCCAGGGGACATATCAGGGATATCACAACCCGCATAAATACAAATATGAACCCATATTTCTATAATCAAAACCCTTCACAAAACCAATAGTCTTCTACTTCAAACCTTTAGTTTAAACATTTTTAAAAGACTAAGATCAAGAGAACAAAGCCCCCGCCAAAAAAATATTTTAATTTCCTTGAAAAACTCTGAAGTCTGCAATTTACAAAAAGTCGCTTGTTCCCTTTAAGAAGGAAATATGAATTGCAAAATGCAAATGTAGTTAGGCCACTGGATATACACCCTCTACGTTAGGATATCATTAGGTAAAATTTTTGGGAGGTGGTACACGATCTTACCTGATTTTTTTCACGAGACCTTCAGGGACATTGCAACTTCAAAAATGTATGTAATACAGTTTTCTACTGTATACATGACATGTGCAGCATTACATAAAATGTTTCAATTTTGAAACAATATCAAGGATATTATCTGATCGAACTCTCCTGTTTTCATGCTATACAATGACATTTTTCAACTTAGAGAGTTGAAATTTAGCAGGAATTTCAAATGGTTTGAACATAGTCGAAAAACACTTAAATCGCGGTCTTTGACAGAGTTTCTGGGTGTTTTGCCCCCCCCACTGGGGCTTTGTCCCCATACCCCATAAGGGGGCTTACGACAGGTCCCTTGACCCGTACTGGCATGGCAATCAGTTTTTCCCGCCATGTCAGAAAGTGTTTAATATCCTATGCCAAAAGTAAGCTCTCACTGCAACTCTCACTGACAGATTCTGGCTTTGAAAGTCTGGAGATCAGACAGTACTGGGCATTGGTTAGTGTAAATCACAACAGGCATCACTGAAATATCAAATACCAAAGTTTGGCTAAAATTAACTCGCAGGTCTTCTTTCCCCAAGGTCAAAAAGACAGAGTTCAACCAGCCACTGGGTTCTGTGATAATTTGGAAGTACAATTATACCATTTCCAGTATAGTACACAAACTTTAGATGTGTATGTAGCTTTTATGCATAAGCAATGAAGTGAAAACATGTACTATATACTGTACATACACTTGTGAAGTCTCTATATACTTTTGCACAACATGCACTGCTGCACTTGCTCTCATGTACACAGCATCATCTATCAAAAACCACATGACACTCCCAAAACACATCTAATGACAAGATCTGCAAAAATATGCAAGCAATGGTACAAGAAGCAATGTTCACCTTTAAGGAAAGGCACTGCCAACCCAAGTTTTGTTACGAAGGATGGCTGTATATAGTATTCTGTATTAAGTGATCAGGATGTGAAGTTGTACCTTTGCAATCCTGCATGAGCAAGGTTTTCAGTGTTTAAACCAAGTGATTCCACAAAAAATTTGACCCACCAAAAATGATATATGATTTATCCTTCTCACTATAACAGCACTCACATACCACGAACATAAAATCTATCCAAGGTTCCTACAGTGCCATAAGAAATCATCATGTACTGTATGCATGCTAACAAGGTCTGCAACTGGTCAACCCTGGGTGACCCCAGATGACATTTGACCAATGTTGCCATTTCTGTTCTCATCATAACACATCCACATAACAAGTATGAAGTTTATCAAACTTCCTACCTTCAGATATCAGGTGTTCAAGATTTTCAGGGTTTTTTCCCCACAGAGATCCAGATCTATGACCTTTGACCCCCACTAAAACAAATCAAATCTATCTCTCTGTAATGAATCCACCTACCAACCGTGAAATTTGTCCGAGCATAACTTTGTACATTGAAATAAAATGTTAAAAAGGTTTTCAGAACTCTACTTCCACATGACCTCTATCAAAAAAATAATAAAATAAATAAGTAAGTCCTGTAAATGAATAAATAAGCAAGGACACACCTTTTCAATAAGGTGACTTTACATACAGAATTCAAGTTTCACAGTATCCAACTGTCAATTATTGAGTTACAGTGTACCCTTTAACTCAACAATTCCTTGTAACACTCTAGAGATGTCAGGTCTACAAGTTTTCTTGTGAGAAAAATAACAGGCCACTCATCTTGCATAAGGAATGCTTTTACACTATGGGCATGTACAGCTCTGTACCTAGAGACTCGCAATATTGTTCATGTTTCAAGGAAGTCATACGAACTGTTGTTGCATCAGCTGCAATTCCAAAATTTTGTATGAAATCCAGAATTTTCATTACTGTGAATGACATCACCAAATAGTATTAGCAATTGATTGACAATGGACTATGCACAACATGACATTATAGGTCATAACAACATTCAAAAGATTTTTTTGCAAAAACAAGCAATTGTAAGATTAGATCCCAACATTTGTGAATACCTGGAGAAAGGAGACAACCTGTACAAACATCATTACATGACATTTGAAGGATCTTGTTGGTGGAAATTAAACATAGGTTAGAGCCCATTAAGATCCATATACAACAAAACACAATTTAAGAACCCTAACAGGGTACTCATAAATATATTGGCACTAGGACAACTAAAATCACTCTGGGAGAATGAGTTGTTTCTACCAGCAGCGTACAAGTACTAGCCCTTGCTACTGTGACTGAAAAGTCAACTGGGTAACAAATACCCTGCCATGGTCGAAGAACACCTTTTTCAAAATGAGGAGGCGCTGCTGTCTGTTTTCTTCTGCTTTGGTTAAATGTTATATTTGTAATGGAATATCCAGTATGGTAGGTGTACCTTGAGTTGATCAGTACTTTGAGTTAATCTATGCATTTTAAACTCCAGTGAGGTCGTGTGGATGCAAAGAATTCCAACGTAAGCACCAACTACATCATATTTACTTCAAACAACATCAAAAACAAGTATCTGCTGAGTTATTTTTCTTTTCCATGGAAAATTATACTCACAGTCACATTTTTAAGTTTCAGCAATGTTGGTGACTATCATGTTTCAAACTGTACCAAAATATTGACCAGAATGTCTTCAGTAAAACTCTCACTCAACATTTGGTTTGAAGAGACAAGTCTTTTCAAGTCCAATGAGTCTCTAGCTCTGAGTGGAAGTGCAGTCATAGTTCCAGTATCTTCTTGTACACTTGTGTGTTATTTTGACTGTTTCCCTCAAAAATATTAAATTCCACTGAGCCTGCAGTCCAGTATAGCAGTGCAGTTGCAGTGAATGTATATTCACTCACAGGTGTGTTTTCTTGTCATGCCTCGAGTTGACTGAGACTGCACCTCCAGTTGACTGAGACTGCACCTCCAGACATTCAGTGAGGCCTCATATTGGCGGGGTATTCTATACTATATTTGTACCAAGTGAACTAGGCCTAACCCATTAGTTACAGCTGGACAAAGGAAAGGTAGGCCTATCAGTAAGGCTGACCTAGCCAATGGAACATCATGATCTGGCGTCTGCTTGACACTATGAAATCACCCATGGAAGAAAGCTGCATCTTCCATGAATCACTTTAACCTTTCTACTGTAGCCTAGGCCTAAGTTAGCCCGTAGGTTTTTTAGTGTTGAGAAATGAGAGACAGTTGAAATGCACAGGTATGCTTTCAAGTTTCATGAATAAGAAAATTTTTTGAGGCCCTCTGAAAGTTCGAGTTAAATTGTTGTTACATTTTAAGTGCTAGCACCACAGCTGGTGCATTCTCACCAGATGCTTCACACTCTCAGGTAGTACCTTATACTTACCTTACGTGTGAATGACTGCCTTTGTTTCGTAACGTTACTACCACAACTAAGTTGGTCAAAGTAACCCGCGAAACACGAACAGATGGTAACCTAACGGTGTTCGTTACTAGTTAGGCTTGTGCTATTGGCACGTTCCAGCCTTACAGTACGTGTACTGTAACCAATCTTTTCTTTTTTCAGCGACCTGTGCGAAAACTACCCAAGTCTCAGCACAAACTTGCTTTCAGTTTAGGGTGAGTGAAAATCTGTTTACTAAATATCAGCCGTCCTCGGTGAACAGCGGTAAAGGAAGGTTACTTCAGCTTCACAATTACAGTTACATTATGTTGTACCGATGTGTGTAGCTGCAGTCTAGCACTACTTTGTTACCTCCACAGTGTATGATTCTGAATCTTATATTCGTGCAGTTGTCCGTACGTGTCGTGTGTTCTGCAACAATGGTTTCATTACGTTTTCTCCCATCAGTCTCAATGTGCTGATACTGTGAACGATTCAAGTAGCAGGGCAGCTGTTCATTGCAGCTTCAGTATTGCTGCAGCAGACGGTGAAAGTTCAGAGCGTGTAAATCCGATCGAAGGTAGCGTGCAATAACAGCGATCACTCGCCTACAAAACTCGGTGGTGCTCTGGTGCATTGCTACTGTGGATATCCTGATCGTTCAGAAGACCCTGAGATAATAGTCATAGACTTTTGGGGCAACACTAGCTTTGTTTTTTTTTCTAAAAAATCAGCAAATTTGACTCAATTTACCATTACAGTAATATTATGCTGAACAATGTGCCCTCAGGTAAGTACTT
>VJOZ01012969.1:0-13596 GCA_009801055.1 Stichopus horrens | reverse complement strand
AAGTTCATTCTTTCTCCTAAATAATTTGGTATTACGTGTAATAATTCTCCATAGAAAAACCTAAGTTTTTTATTTTTTGATCCAGGCAAAGCCCTAGTCCCCGTTGGTCCTCTTCCTGATCCGCCAGAGCAGAAGTCACTTTGGGCTGCAAGCACATACTTCATGTCAGATTACTAAAACATTGTGATACAGTTCATGACAGAATTCAGCTCAACAAAAACGTTTTGTTCAGTTTTTGTAGTGCCCTTGCAAGGGAAGTAGGTTGACTCATATATATCTAGTATACAATGTAGACCTGCGTAGGAGTCATAACCATCTTAACTGCCTGTTGCCTTTGTTTGAATTCATGTGTATTGCAATATACATTAAATACCCTTTGTAGGTATAGACAACAGATCAACGATTAGCAGAAAGGCGCTTGAACAAACACAATTCTCGCTCATTTTGGAAAGAATGCTTTTCTTGGGTAGCCACTTTTATAAGAAACAGAAGCAAGTACAGGAAAGAAAAACATATTTTAAAATTTACAATAGCCTTTGTTGCTCTCCTTTCAACCCATTCCCTTCGCCCAGACAAACACCGCCTAACATGCCCCATTGAAAGGAGCGCGGTGCGAGCTTTTCTTTTATACGTGTAGAGGCAAACCGTAGGAAAACACTGAGAACTTTGAAATTGTTTACATAGGCCTACCAAACAAATCCTATGAACTTAACTTAACTTAACTAGACTTGGAATTTTGAAAGGCTGGTCAGGATTAGTTGGAATAGGCCTAAACCTCACTCAGCATACAGACAACTTGGCAGAGCTGCAGTAGTATGGAACTTGAAGGTGCTTCGATAAAGATTGGCTACAGTGCCAACATCGGGGTTGTGTTTTACTGGTGTGAAAATTTGTTTAAAGTGGTAAAACGCTCTTGTTAAACAAAACAAATGTCGCTTACAGTTCAAAAATAAGTTACTTGACCAGGCAATAATCATTGCTAATGCTGTTTAGGATAAGCTACATAAGTTGTAGCCATTGTACAGTTTGTATTGTTTTTTTTTAATTCGGTCCCACTAATACATGAGTGATTGCCCGTACTGTGATGAATGCCTGCTACATTATAGCATTAGGTGTTTCGCTCATGAACGTCGACTTGACAAGCAGAATTGTCTAATTTAGTTTTGCAAGTTTCGAATTTTTTCCATCTTGAGATGGGGGGAGATGAGGGTTCAAATGATGATACTTCATTGGGTCTAGTCTACGATTTGTCACCAAATTTAGGCTGCTGTAACTTAAAGGAAATGTATTCTACCACTCCTTTCTTCTCTTCAACCAATATGAAATACGTGAGAACCTGAGTTACCCGGAACATCCTATTTAGACTGATTACAGTGTGAAATCGACGATCAAAATTCTCCGAATTCTAGTTTTGCAAACTAATGTTGCTTCTTGTTATTTCGTCTTTGAGATCCACAGGAGAAGTAGGGCTCAAATAATGATAACCACTGATAACACAATGGTACTAGACTAGGGTACACATTGGTGCTTTATTCTGTGATTTGGGGTTAGACTGTAACGGCAGGCTTTCCTTTTTTTTTCCTTCAATACTTAGACTGAGTATAGAGTTACATGTGCCACCTACAGTGCTGTATATCCTACAGAAGTATACTCCTAGAAAAATTCCCAAATCATTCTGTTTACAAAGTATCACAGTACTGTACTGTAACCGTCCTCCATGGAAATTCACTTGATCGAAGTGCTTGTGTCAATGACGGGCATTCAACTTAGCACAAGGGGTCATGCATGTACAACAGGCATCCATAATCATTTGAACAGATCAGGCATTCATTCTCAATGGGCAATCACAGGAGGTGATTGGATACACAGGACATCTCATCCTCTTCCACATGTTTCAGAGACAACTTGG
Source organism: Stichopus horrens (assembly GCA_009801055.1). Classification (NCBI taxonomy): domain Eukaryota; kingdom Metazoa; phylum Echinodermata; class Holothuroidea; order Aspidochirotida; family Stichopodidae; genus Stichopus; species Stichopus horrens. Next base: position 11,687 of record VJOZ01012969.1, on the reverse strand, counting down.
TCCTTTGGTGACTGTTTGTTCATGATTTTAATCATGATTTTAATCAGCTTGATTTAAATCAAACAACCCTGATGGTTATGAATGTAAAGGTCATAAAAACAATACAACAAAACAGCAAAAAGGTAATCAGAATCTACTCAAGCATGAAGCATGTACGGACCTCATCTTAAGTAAATATTAATAAATGTAATGTCTTTTTACTCTGTGTCATACTGTACTGTAAAGTAACTCAATGCTTTGTTTCTCTTTGTTTTAAACAAACAGTTGTTTACTTACAGTAGCTGCAGCACTGTAGGTTGCTACAGTGCTGGCGTGCTCACTTTGGTTGATACATTGTTGCATTCTGTCACACATGCTTAAGCATGTGAAATTACATGCAAAAGAAACTGCAGTGTAAGTTTGCAACAGTGCTGTCTTATTATCAGGTTTACAGAATTTACAGTTGAAGCTCAACATGTTTTTTGCTACAGTACTGCCATTCTTTTCCTGGTGATATCAGCTCTGTAAACAGTGAAGACAATGACTATTCCCCATCAGCAGCATCCTGGCCTTTCAACGACTCTGATGATGCTGATGGATATGTCTTTCTATAGATCTGCAAATGATATCATATTTAGTTACTTACGGTACAATGGTCCATAGATGTTCATCGCTTACAAGAATCTTATTGTTTTGGTAGAGGTCAAAAGTGACTTAAGGTCAACAGAGGTGAAACTGCCAAATTTTTGAAAACAATATCTCCAGAAGAGTAATCTTGACTCTTTTTGTACATGTGGGTTAACCATACTGAATAGATGAATCCCATGTTGCTTGGTGGAGATCAAAGTTCAGTTGTGGTTGCAAGAGGTCAAACTGTGAAAACCTTGACTGATCTCGTACATCATGTGTGGATTGGCCATATGGAGTAGATGATGCCTATTGTTTCCCATTTACCATTTTTCCCATTTACCTTTTTTTTTCGCCTGAAATGGCTTGGATGCAAAGTTGTGTACAATTTGCTTCTTCATTGTATACTTGGTCCTGAAAATGCCATATTTTCTTTCTATCATTAATTTTTAATTTGGACTAACAATATGATCAGTGAGTCTGAATTTGAAATAGGACAGAATCCATACACTTTGTACAGGTGTTGAACATGCCGTTCATTCGTTATAATGGGATTCACTTCAACCTCATTCTTCTTTTGTTCTACTGAGGTTCAACAACTTCAACTGTTGCAAATTTTCATCNNTTTTATCACCTCATGCTGTGATAGTCCACTTGGTCAATTAAACATCGTTCTCGTAAATTTCGTTTTGTTCTCAAAATAATGTCTAGGCCTTCTTGGTTTCCTTAGGTGTCATGGCAATAGGTGATACATGTGTAATTGGGCATGAAAGAGGGTCTGTTGAACACTTTAGGACGGTTATAACGTCATGAAAGTTTGTTAACCAGCTTCCATATCTATGCATTTTTTCTTTTGTCTTGAAACATCGTCCATAATTGAGACCCTCTGGCCTACACCCTTTTGACTATGCCAGTGGTTGAATTGCTTTGTTTGTTCGTTTTTGTTTTTTTTTCGTTTCTTGTTTTCGTTTCCTTGTTTTCGTTGCCATGTTTGTGCAGGCCTTGCAAGGTAACTCCGTAACTCCCTGATCCATGGCCTAAAACACAATAGTGTAAAATCTTCACGCAAGTGTTCACGCAAAAGCGCCGTACATATGGTCACCGTTTTGAATACTATGACATTTCCCAGATTATTAGCAAAACATATCAAGCGATTGAAACATTCTTCCTCAAATTAGAGATCTGACATTTGATGAAAAGCATATGTCAAAAGACACAACTTGTGAACTTTCCTACAACATTCACACAGCAGTTGCCAAATACCAGTCCATCTCCTTGAAGGTCCTGATGCACAGGTTGTTGCAGTTACACACGAGTAATCAAGTGTATACGCGACTAACCGTAGCTTTAATGTCATGATACTTGTAATGTACTGCATACCTAACATGTTCAGGAAGTTGGTATGTCCATTAACGCCAGAATCTACTACAGTGGCATGTCTTCTGTTAATCTCGCTCTCATCTTACTGTCAATATAAACAATGCCTGGCAAGCAACTGAGCAACTGCTGACCACATGATCGAAGGTCAGCCCGCGCCGGGTTACAGTGTCGTGTTTACGCATTGCAGTTGGGTAGTCATCACTGATATTGCTCTTTGGAAATGTTTATTGCATGGGCTTGGAGTCTGAGAGAAAGTTGTATAAGGGCAGTATACTCCTTTATGTTTTTTTTTGGGGGGGACTACCTGTCCCTTTAACGTGCCTCAATTAAACAGTTATTGTTGTTATTTATAGAGGTATGCTGAAATTTGAATCAGCTTTGTAATTTGAAATATAAGCAATACATTACTTAACTCACCATTCCCAGTTGTAGTTCCCATTGCTTTCCTGAGATAAAGTATATACACTGAAAAAAATGAACGTAATAAAGAGTAAGAAAGCAGAGGAATGTACTCTTTTGTTGTGTTGGGGTAGCAAGACGTTTACTATACAATAACTTGTCAGTGTTTAATATCTCACGTGAAAATCTGCCACGTGAAAATCGATGAAACCAGGTTGCTCTACTTTTTTTGGTTCATCGTGACTGTGACTCTTTGATGAAATTTAAAGGAGAAATAAGTTACATGATCTTTCAAATTGTTTAAAACAAAATACAATTTTGCTAAGCTTTCAAATAATTACGTATACAGTAAGGTACTTACCAGCTCCCCCGATTACCATCACAACGAGTACCCCTATGATTAGCCCAACGATTGCATGCTGCACTGGCTTCTTCCATACTACAAAACCTTCATCTTTGAGTGCATCTGCATGTGCCTGGACTGAATTTCTTGTTGTGGTAACATTCACACAGGATGACCCTGTCAATCGATAACGGAATAAAAAAAGGGAAATAAGTAAACACTCTGAGGATCTAGAAAGGGAAGATTGTTTGATACATGCGGAACCCACAGTAATATATACATCTCATTGCAATTAAAATTGAGTTGTCGTTCTATAAATACATCATTGGACGTCAGTCTCTTCTCCGTAACGCGGTACATTTATGTTTACTCTTTGCAAGTATCAATGAAACATTGTTAGACGATTTGTGTATACTGACTGGCTATCACAAAAAGTCAGACCTACTGCGTCCTTATTGACTCCATCTTATTGCCTCAGTTTGAATCTCGCAAAAAACTTCGTTCATCATTGAACAACTTCTCTTCTCACATTCCACAAGATTCCCCCTTTTAGCAAAGACGCTTCCTTGTACATCTTTCCACATTTGGTTGTCAAGTCAACCAATGTCAGCTCAGTTCCTACTAAGTTAATAAAAAAGGAGATAATAAAATATACATCCTTACCTGGGGTAACTGTCACCTCCGAGAATGGATAAAAGTGTAAAGAGGCAGGATCAGTAGCCACGCACCTCAGCACATAAGAATCTGTGCAATACGTCTGTGCTGTCACCTCAAAATCTACAGATATGCTGACGTCAAACACGTTATCATTTGTCAAGAGTTTTTCCGTCTTATTTTTCAATTTAATTGACATTGTTTCATCAAATTGCCACTCCAATGTCGTAACTGGTTTAACTCCAAACAGTGAACAAGTTAATGTACCACTGTCCCCACTGACAGTGCAGCTTGTAATGTCATCACATTCACTGATAGTTGGATACCGTGGCTCTGGTGGAACTGAACGAAAAATGTTTCCAGTTTAATATGTGTCTCTCTGTATTTAATCTATGTTTAATCTTTGTACAACATATTTGCTATAAACCCAATAAAAGTACAAACTCACGTACTACGTGCTCCTTCGTCGGAGTACAAAATCAGGCTGCCACTACAAGCTTGGACTGAAATTTGGTCGCAGAGAGTGGAATGTACCCAGAGTTAAGTTCCTAGTCTGATGAGAAGACTCATTTTATTAAGCAAACTCATTGTCAATGTCATGATTAGATAGGTTAAAGGTAGGGAGATTGCATATTGGTAAGTCCTTTGAACTAAAAACTGATCAAGAAGACTAATATCGTGAACAATGGACTCAACCGCTGAATTCACCACAGGGGTTCATTACACCAGGCAGGTGTCAAAGGTCGACCCCTACAATAATGGGGGGTTCCAGGTTACCTTAATCCATACCAGGTTTGACCCCCCCATGTCTCATATATCATAGAGGTATCATTAGAAGGAGCTACAATACTAACATTTAATTACTGCTAATACTTTAAGATCCACCAAATCCAGTGAAGATAAGCTGCTTAATTGGCTCAGTGATATGTCATTCCTTTATTGACCGATTCCAGTTCAATATAATTTACCTAGAAACATCATTTAGGTCTACTAATCCTTAGACAATTAGGTAGCTCAGATTAATGTTTTGAAGCTGGATGTTCAGCCGCCAACATTTTCAGAGAAGGTGGTGCAAAAACTTGAAACAACTTTTTAATTGACGTAAATGAATACATTTGTCCCGTTTGTTGAGAAGTTATCGCGTGCAATTGAACTGAACGGACAGAAGTTTTAACATAATGTAAACATGATGTGAAGTTTTCAGAAATCGACAGACATAGATTACTTACTCGTGTTCAGACATACAACCTAGATGTTATACTGCCATACGCAACATCGAGCGGCACGTATGCAGTGAAACTTATTTTATTCTTGACAGCTGCCAATACTTTTACAGTACGGAAATCTCCTTGCTCGTACCTTAACTGTAGCAGTAACTGCAGCAGACGACACACTCACATTGTGTTTATTGTGTTTATCTTCTAATCATCTTTAAGTTCTATAGAATACTCAAGTACGATAGAAAAGATTACTTGGTAGATTTGGCGGCTGTACACATGATTTCAAACGATGTATCTCCTTCTAATGACACCTTCCTGATTACACTGTCTGATATGTCTTAGTCAACGCAGGGATGTGTCTACCTCCCTGGTCAACTTAAACAAAAACACAACATATTCTAGTAAAGAAGGACGAACGAGCTTATCCACTTTTACACTTCACATGAGAAGGTACAAAAATCTTAAATTTGCAGTGTAGAAGGGCTACCCCTCCCCTCAAATGATGCAAATATAACAAACAGCAGTGTTTTAATATCAGTTTAAATGTAAAGAAAACATAACCATAACACTTTAAATATTAAAATAAAACTTTGATGTACTCATTACCTGCGACAGTTATTGAAATATTTTCTTCATAGCTGTTTACTCCATCGTCATACACGCACACGTATACACCCTCGTCTGTAAGTTTCACTCTATTTAAAACCAGTTCCCCGGTCGCCAATATATCGTAATCATTTTCCTGACTTACAATAGTCGTAGCACCCATGCCCCTCCAAGCCAGAACTGTGAGTGATCCATCTCCTTCTGCTTTCTTCCATACATTTACAAGGGACTTTTTCTCTCCACATTTCACTGACCTTGATCTGTCTACCTCAAGTAAGACGTTCCTGTCTATGTCGGGCTCTACTTCAAAATACTGGTCTGACGAATCTATTATTAAACTTGCGTTGTGAAAATCATTAGCAACGATCCAAAATGAGGTACAGACTAATGACGAGAGTAACTTTCTATTGATGTCAACAGTACTGAACATGGAAAATGTGTTAAACGAACCATCTTCGTTTTTGCTAGTGTCAATTCTTGAACGTACTTGCAATTCCTCTGATCGAGATACGTCTACCCAAGATAAATCAGCAGGAGGTTTGGCTCCATTTGCGTTACACATGACTATTGTCGTCTCCGAAAAATGTTGGAAACATACCTTATCGTCACACTTTCCAATTACAGGATCACCTTTCTTCGGTCTAACTGTAAAAAAGAATAAGAAAGCAGTCTTTGTTATACGAAGTTTGCCATGTTCTTAAATTTCTCATATGATATTATACTTTTGATTCCATTTCATTCCATCCCATTCCATTCCTTTTATTAGTATTTTTAAATGCCTATCACAATCACTTGTACAGATCTATAAATGGATAGATATTGAATGGCAGATGAATTTGGGTTACATGCATCAATAAACATTTATTGACATCTATGGGATGCTCTCATTATAGAAGGAATCAGTAACTCATGAGTACACTTAGCACATTCAAGTGCATTGAAAAAGTTAAGATTGNNGTATGCTTTGCGATGATCTACCCGATTTGGAAAAATACGCTTAGAGCAATATTGAAAACAATTCTACTCAACTACACTTTACTTCAGTTTGATACATGTAGTACTTGTTACAGTCAAAGGACGCACTTTTGTACGTTTGTATGTTCAGCGATTTTGTGTACCAGACAATTTCTACCTGAAATTGATACTTGATTGAAATTTACAATATATTCCGGATACAACTTAATTTTAGTAGTTTACTCACTAAACGAAATTATAGTGACATATGCAGTAGCAATATCGCCATTGTCTTCTATGTAAACAAGTTTTAATCTCCCATCGTGGTATTTAGTTACATTGTTGATGACAAGGGATCCATTGGGAAGGACGTCCATGGTTCCAGCTTCATATTCCGATCCTGTTTTTGTCATATCTCTTGTACCATATCCAGCAATAGGAGGAGGGTTTGGAATATCCCCCGAAATATTATACCAATATACCGCCTTGAAATTTATCGGTACATGGCAGTCGATGGTACCTTGTTTCCCCACTTCGTAATAATGTGGACCATCTTTACAGCCATAGCGAAATTGTTCTAAAAGACAATTTGTAAGTGACAGAACGTTACATATTATCAGTTGAGCTGTCGATTCACTGTTCATTTCGTCAAAGTTAGTATTTACACTGCTGATAATCTCACACTGTCAATGGCTCATGACACACTTTATACTTCCCTGAACACAAAGTACTTCACTACTTTACATTCAGTGTGTTATCTACTATTCACAATCTTAATATGTTGCTAGCCAATTTTCTTGTGGTCGACCTTGTGCTATGTTATCCTATCAGTTTAGTCTATCGCAACTTATATTACCATCTTTTTTTACGTTATACATCAATATTCAAAGAACACTTAAACGTTACATCGTTGAAAAACAATTAAGAGAGAAATGATCACATTAATTCCAATGTCTTTTATAGTATGAACTAAACTGATGGAAACGACGAGACGATAATCAAGCTTAAAGAGTTATGTTCCATACAGTCATAATCATGACAGCAAAGTTTACACATCGATATTTACACTGTATTAGATATGTTGTGATCTAGAAATTAGTACTAACCTTTTTTAAAGTAATCATAAGAGAATGATACCTAATAAATAGCCAGTTGANNACTGGTCCCAAGCAAGAATAAAAGTATTTCTCAGTGGAATCAAACGTTCTTGTCACACACTTACACTTTCTTTCAAAGACTTTCGTTTTCGGTAGGGAGTATGGCAATGATGTGTTCAGTATTAGAAAACATTCAGTCGTTGGAATGTTAAATCAAAGCAGATTTTGCCACGTGCAGTTACATATAGTAAATCTGTTACAAATTACCTACCGCCACAGCTATCCAGAATATTCCCTGTCAGTAGCGAAAAATGCAAACAAAGAAATATGTTTACTTTTCGAATTCCTGTCGTTGCAGCTGCGAAGGAAAAAGACAGAATTTAATGTAATAGCAACCAGTGCCTTTTAAATTTATTTCCATTTCATATGAGAGACATTAATGTAAAAACTAAAAGGAATCATTACAAAGTTACTCTCTTCAGTGTTCCAAAATTTTCACCTAGTTTGGTTTGGGTCCACCTCATGTGAGGGACTTAACCATGCTCAAACATGTTACCTCCTCGCATGAAGTAAACGTTGGGGTAGTTTTCACCTTCATTAATCAGGACAGGAAAATCATATTCCTTCACCAATTCTTTTAGTGGAAATGGTATCGTACTGTTTCTTGCCGCTGACGAATGTGGAGTCTTAAGCTTGGTTTGTGCCTTTCAGATAGACTGTTTATCTTTGCATCTTAAAACCTTTAACTTTGCAGTGAGAGAAAATAGTACTAATTGATTGGCATGAGATATATTCAAATGACTGTGAACGATGATCTGAATCATACATCCCAAAAGAGTACTTTTATGTATATAATAACGTTAATCTTGTATTTTGAGATATTATACAGTTTCCTGTGCGGCAAGACAGTGTCAATACATGGCAAATTTCATTTTCAATTGAGCATCACTTCTTTCACACATGCTTCTCAGAGCTTTTCTCCGTGGATGACATGTACACTTTGTTCCTTTATGGAGTAATTAACTATGTCACTTATATTTAGGAAATAACACATACGGACCCTTGGAAAGCCACCGGGCGCAATAATCTTTTTTAATTTAGATCAGTGATTTTTTCAAACCAGTAAAGGCCTACTTCAGCAAAACTACAAACTTGAAAATACGAAGTACCTTAAGCACAAAACGAAGGAACCCATTGAATCGGATTAAAGTCAAACTGTAGCAACATTACAACACATCGTTTGAATGTTTGATTTCTTCTTTCATGTGTTACAACAATAACAATATGGATGCGAGGGATGCGAAACAACATCAAAGGAAAAACACGCAGAATTAAGGAGCAAACTCCTATAGACACCACGTAACTTACTTGCAACCATTGTAATTCGCAAAATGATACAGCAGGGTCCTGTTATAAAATTAGAAAATCACAACAAAATTATTCAGAGTGAGACTGTATGAGGGGTATAAATACAGCATGTTACCGGTATCACGTCCCAGGCCAGCCTGCCGCTGATCCTTTAAATTACGGTAAGATACATTACTAAAATATGTGTGTAGGATATACACATACTGTGCTGCTAGAGGTAGAAAAAATATTCTGGAAAAACCACCATTTGGACTGGGGCGGACACACACACACACATACACGCACACAAGAGTGCACACACGCACTCGAGCGTACACACACACATTGGCAAGGACACCTTTTCACTTATACCACAAAACAGGACACACCTGTACCCGTTTTCACTCTACCATGGAGTACTGATGGCAACCGTTCTCCCATACATAGCTACACTAGCCAATTGACTACAATATCTCATCTTAGTCCCTTTAGGGCGATGAAATCATAAGAACTTCAACGTTACAGAGTTGAAAGCAATATGTTTCATAAATGACTTTTAAAACAAGCTGCTGCATGTCAATTTACTTGGTTTTGCTTTCTAGATCTGTTTCTATATCTGAATGGCTTGTTACACCAAAATCAATTGGAAAATAACTTGGAGTGGTATCCCCTACGTTTCTTGTTCAAATCGACCTCATCCCAGAAAGAATTTACGTGACCCCTCTGGATTTGATTGGGCATGGCGTTGCCCATATGTACCACACGGGTACCGCATGGGTCCACTACTGTTTAATTCCAGCACAGATTATAGCTGAAATCTGAAGTGTTCTCAATCTAAGAAGGTTGCACTATGTATATTGTGTAAATATACGGTATACATCTGCGTCATGCATACTCATACCCATGTATAATGACATTTTTACTACATATATACTGATTGTTGAGAATTAAATGTAATTAATTCTTATTTACTGGGTAATAAAAATCCTTTGGTTTAGGTAACTCTGCGTATTGTGGGAGTATTACGCACCTGATATGTGAACATATATGTCTTATCCATATTGTACATATTGGCTGTGATTCCCCTTTTATATATTTCAAGAACTGTGTGTAATGGATTTGCCATCCTGAACGTAAATCCGGTTTCTAGTTGGATGATTCATAAACTGTGAGACCAGCAGTGATAAGAGCAGCTCTGAACTGCTCGGAGTAGTTACACCAGGATATCACGCACTTATTGTTTAGTATTCTCTAGATCTCCCCTCTTCCACGACTTTTTATCTCGTCAATGGCTTAAAGAGGACCATTGAGTTACTTTACATAATTTATAATAGTATATTATACCTGCTGGGTATCACTCATATACTGGTAGTAAATGGACAATCTAAGAGAATCTGAAAATCTACAAACACAACATTGATAAGGTAAGTTACCAAGGACATGGTGAGGCTACATGTGATATGCCAACTTATCTTCTACGAATAACTTCTTATCACTCTGTTGTACTCTGGTGATCCATAGTAATCATAGCTTAACGAATGCAGTTTTCAGAATTTGAAAATCAAATCGGCCAGAGCCAAGAAGTTTTAGTACTTTCTGTGATCTTGTCCATGATTGACAATCAAGGACTTACATTCAATGTAAACGAAATCTCTCGGAGAGGTTTAAATGAAACATCAATGTTTGATATAATAGTAAATCCATATATGGATAACTATGATAAATATGACTTTCCTTTGATGTGTAGCTTATGGTAATGATAATGTTGATGGTGATGATGTTGTTGAAGATGAGAATGAGTGTGGTGGTACCGAACATGATGGAAATTATGGCCCTTGTTTGCAGTTATACTATTATATATATACTATTATCACTGCTTACTTTGCAAATCGCCGTAGACTCTAGGTCAAAATATTTGTGCACAAAGGTTCAACCGTAGTAGATAGGTTGTTAACACATCGCAGGGTTAACAAGGTGGGTACGGCAGAACTATAAAAAAGTTAAACAAAACGTACATCGTTAAGTACACGTTACTAAGAAGTCATCATGTATCACGAATAACGCTTAACTCTTGTCATTTTTTTTCCTTCGATTTTATTGCCAGAACTAGAACAAATGATGTATGAAAGCATATTGTTTACAACAGAACAATGTGGGTTTTTGTACCGTTATCTAGTATCAACTCCCTGATTAGTCCACTCCCCACCCCACAAAAGAATATCACACAGTGGACTTTACTAACTTAAAATGATTCGTTGCGTGATATTTGGACAAAATGGAGTGTGATAACGTAGACAGGAACACTTTCTGGCTAGCGCTCTCCCTGCTGCATGGTTTTCTACATTGGACACAATTGTATTGAATTGATTGATAGTACAGTAACTTGACAAGTAAGCGCTACTTACGTTTTTCTTGGAGTAGTTGTCATTCAGTAAGTACGGCTCTCTGTTAAACAAAATGCATACCGAGATATTTGAAAATACTATACAGCGAACGAACACTCTTAATATCCTTAAGTACTGTATTTAAATATATATCTTCTTGCAGTGCAATGACAAATCTGAAATAAAACTTTAAATCGAAACTATATAACGTTGATTCACTATCGTAGATAGATCAAAGATCAAATATGGACTTTGGCGGGGAGTCAAAACATAAAATACCAGTGCCACATGACAGTACAATCAGACAGACAATATAAGTTCATGGATCTCAGACGAAAGGTGTCAATGGAGCTAGATACAGCACAGATGTAGTGACACATGTGCTACACCAATTAGACCTACACCAACGTCCTTACAGAGTAATGAAAATGAATAAAAGAGAGTGTCATCACCCGAGAAGACAGGGGGACAGTAAATGATTTCAAAAGTAATACTCTATTTACTGTATGATTCTTGAAGTAACTGCAGTTGATATCCTTCATGTATTGAATTGTCCCATCATTTGATGAAAGACATAAGATACGTACGTCAAGGTTACGTACAGTGAGAGTTCCTGCAGCTAGGAGCATCCCCAAAGTGCCGTTGCAAGTCATGTGGGATGTGTAAAGTGAAAGCTGTTATTGTCATTGCCCTCCAC
>VJOZ01012965.1:0-14725 GCA_009801055.1 Stichopus horrens | reverse complement strand
TTAGCAGGAAGATAAAATCTTTCCACTTACGTCATAACATGTGTACAGGCCCAGACTGATCACAATATCTCATCACCACATACATATACTATGTGGGGTCAGTGAGATAATAAGCTCAAAAACGCGCATGCATGGTTATGTCATTGTAGCCGTGGATATCATTGAACTAGATACAATACAAAACCAGAGACACGCGGCTGTCATCCATCCAGGCGCGCATCCAGGCGCGTATCCAGGCGCGTATCCAGGCGCGTAAGTTTAACGAATTGGTTCAGTGGAGCTGTAATACTCACATCAGGGCAACCATCCTAATTTTGGTAATCTATCAAATCCACAAATAATGGTTTTAAAATGTGATATTTTCTGTAAAATAAATGTTTCATTTCCGTTTAAGTAGAAAGCTGTTTTGAAGGCTAACTTACAACATTGCACAATGGTAAGCTTCTGACGTATAAGGACAGCGCATTCACATTTTCTTTTCTTTTTTTTACTAACATTTCACATGCTGACTATACACTTAGTACACTTTCTTTTGTACTTCGACTTCATGACGTGGTGATCAGTGAATAAATATTACACGATAAGTCACATCAGCGTACATTAAAAAAAAGACATACAAAAATGAGAGTACACATTAGAATGTCACTATTATGATATGATCAATGTTTTATTCGTTTTCATCTCACTACCTGCTGAAGAAGCATTACAGCTGTACATAGCACAGTGAACAAGCAATTTTGCAATGATGACACAGTATTTCACAGTATCGTAGCTACTACATGAGTTTTGAGTATATTTAAGTTGCATTATGCAATTTGCCCACTAGTTTCATATTGCCCAATAAACCAAAGGTATGGGTCTGCTGTTCTGTAGTAACCGTGCTGCAGTGCTTGAAGATTGATTCCAGGCATATGTGATCTTAGGCATTACATACATGTAACCAGCTTCCGTGTTTCTACATACCGTATTTATCCTAGTAAACATCCCAGGAATGTTGCATTTTTCGTTGGGGATGCACTTACTACCTTAAGGGTAAATCTTACCTTATAAAACTGTCTTAAGGCTCTTCGCAAGTGGCAATGCACATCCATTTTACATACAATCCCTTTCCTTTCCTTTCAAAACAAGTTTAATTAGAAGTGTGTTGGTAGGATGAAGATATGACCTCGGCTAGGCTTTGGCTGTGGTGAATGGGGAAGTTTGGAAACATGTTTTTCACAATTTCTTCACTCCTATAGAGGTTAGTGCGGGCTATTTATGAAGACAATTATGGTAGGTAGTTGTGAGAGAGCATTTACCAGGAGGATAAGTAGTTTTGAGAAAGACGTTTCCCATGATTTGAATTTGAAAGTTGAGCCCATTTGGGCTCATCAAGGACCCTATACCATGTTGATCATGGATGAACACCGGCAAGATTCGCCTACTCTTTTCGATAAGTGTCCAGAGCATATCGAGGCAGGCGTGAAAGACGGGGAAAGTAGTAGTGTAAAAGATGTGGAAAAATGGAAACTGTTTTCTGGTAACGATGATCATGGCAACGTATGCATTCATGATGGCATGTGTTGTAGGTGTGTATGTTTGTGATGCCTTGCTTGTAAACACGATATGTCTAGAATGGCAGCCTGGATTGATTTCATGTTGAATCTCGTCAAGGCCACAGCTGGGGGTGGGCAGCACCAGTGATTCCCACCGAGCACAAACTTCACAAAATGTATCAAATATGAAGGGAGGAGTAGCCTTTTGAGTGAACAGTCAAAGGTTTTGCAAGAAATTTCCAACATTAGTGCTTGCAAGATACACTTAGGAGTTCTCCAGGAGCTCTGCTGGCTGAACTTCCATTGGGGCATTGCCACTTGACCTCACCAGGGGCCCTTGGTGCAAGCATCTTGATCCCCTCACCAAAAGTGCCTGGTTCTCTTACTTGGAACCTGGTACTAAAATTGGTCTAAGCTACAATCCTGAATCTCATAATCATCACTAAGGAAAATCATGTCATTTTCAAACAATACAACATTAGCAATAATAATAATTAAAACTATCAAATAGGCACTGTAGAAGTACAGTAAGTGGTGAATCCAGTTTGCCACTTGACCACCATTCAGTCGAAGGTTAATGTTTTCTTTTTTGTTTCATATTGCAGATTGGGAGGAACACGATGGCGGCAATCAAGCTGCTCCATCGCTGTTGGAGACTCCACCAGGTATGATTTCATTAGTAGGAGATCAAGTGGTCTTCTAAATTGAAGAAATAACGAAATTTACTTTTTCATTAATTAAATGAGAAATTACCATATCAAAGAGGTACAGCACAAATGACTATGGTGACTTATGCAGTGTGTCACTTGACTAACATTCAATTTTAAGGTTAACTCTTCTTTTGTGTTTCATATCACAGATCATGAGGGAGATGATTGTGGGGACCAAGCTGCACCTTTGCTGCTGGCGACACTGTCAGGTATGAGTTCATTAGTTGGGGATATTGGTTGTCTGAAGTGAAGAAATAAAGAAATTGCTATTTTGCCAATTAAATGAGAAGTTGTTGATGGCATTCTGGCATTGACAATCAAATGTTTTAAAAATAGTTGACAAAAATTGTTAAAAGGGAGCAATCAGTCCAGTGTGGAGAAAAAAAAAAGTGGTACTGTTTGTACTGAACCCAACTTGAATGCAAAGTTCATAAGTGTCACATGTGACGACCAGTTTGTAAAGTTGCAAGTGCTCTATAATCCCAGTTTTCCCTTGAATTTACATATCTTCAGTTATTAAGTTCAAGGATTTGTACTTCCTAACCCGTAACCCTAATTGAAGTAATCCTTCACTGTTACTAACTGTTCTGTTTCTTTATTTCTCCCTCATTTTATCTCATGCACCATTTAGCAGGATCTGATTGCCTGCCGAATCTTGTCATGGTGCTTCAGGAGAAAATTGATGGCGACTTTCTCAAAAGCTTGAAAGACTATTTCGTCACCTGCGAGATGTTACCTCCCACGTTTTCAGAGGAGATCGAAGACTTTCCTGGATGTGTAAATACGATGAAGGAGGTGAATGACTTGGAACTCAGAGACGTCATGGATATGGTATTCACTTTGGCCAGTCTGAAAAAGAAAATGTCGTTATGCAGTATCATAAAGGAGTTCATCCCAGATGTAGACACTAGACCACGAGAGGTTTGTGTAATCCAATCAACTATTGTCAAACCGTAAATAGAATCTTGACTTGCGGTCATGTCAGGAATACTGTACCTTACGTGACTACTGATCATGAAGTCACATGACTGTGAAGTATTCATGTCCATAGCAACAAAAGGTCTTCACATTCTTCATGAGAGTATTTATAGTTTGTCATACAGTACACCATAGCATACTTAGCTGCAGCAACTGCTCTGTTAGGTTTAACATATCCTAGGAACACTGATTGACCAGTCACCACATCATTTCAAACACAAGAACATTTTCATGGAGCTGTAGTGCATGCCATTTCAAATCTGCTGACCCCACGAG
Source organism: Stichopus horrens (assembly GCA_009801055.1). Taxonomy (NCBI): domain Eukaryota; kingdom Metazoa; phylum Echinodermata; class Holothuroidea; order Aspidochirotida; family Stichopodidae; genus Stichopus; species Stichopus horrens. The sequence goes on along the minus strand of VJOZ01012965.1, from coordinate 11,226 downwards.
CATTCGAGACAGAAGTGCAGCGGGAGCAAATGCCCTCCCAGTTAGAGAAAAAATGGTGGATCCGTTCTCGAAAATGAGGCAGCCACGGAAATGAATCGTACACTTTTTGCAGACTATGACTTCGCTCTCTTATCTGCGCAGGTACAAAGTGCATTATACTGGTAGTATTCCAAGAGTTTCATTGGATCCAACCTGACCCAAATGATTCATACGTAAATTGGAAGAACAATAGAGATTCCTATTTTTCCTGAAAATGTAGTTGAACTGTAGTTTATCATCCGAACTTTTTCTCTATCGTTTGATCATCTAACGTTTAAACATGTCCCACAATTTAGTATGACACAGCCGTATTAAAATTAAAGCAACTTGTTTCAAGCTTTTAAATTTGAGGAATTATCATTCTTGCCATCACCCACCTTTCCCCCTCCCCCAAAAAATATCAACCCCCAAAAATATCAACCCCCCATATGCATATGACTTACAATGGTTACACAGAGTCTGCTTCAGGTCAGTAACCATATGATTCTTCCCCTCGTTTTTGACTCCAGAATAAACGTGTCACCGAAGATAGAGGCAACAACTACTTGGAGCAGATAGGGACGTCATTGAGGCAGAGTAAGAAATCATTGAGAGATATATTATCGCAGTTTTAATTGTACTATTACGTTGGAAGGAGAGAGAGTGATGGGTTATGGTAAACATTTTACCATAGTTGTTTACTGTTGTCGGTTCAGTATCGTTGTGACTGAGGGGAGGGGATGCAACCTCCAGCAGTGGTTTTGGAGGACACCACAAGAGTAAAAGGGCACCTGCTGAGCCCAGGAATGCGATTTCTGGCAATGGAGGGGGTATTTTAGCGAAAACTTCTCTGGCACGCTCCTCGTGAACAGATGTTGGCACTCCACTAAGTCTTTGCCACAATTTAAGTTATCTTGGAAGTGATGATGGGTCCACTTGAGCCTCAATTTCCCCCCCTCCACACCCTTCTTCCTCTTCAGGAAAGATGCACGCACACTGCCATCGGTCACTTAAGAGATGACTCTAACTATTAGATTCATAGATTTACTATGAACTGGTATGAATATACAGAAAAATACTTGAGTGAACAAATATGTAACAGTTGATTTATATTAAAGTGATGATTCTTTGTTTTGTTTCCATTCCAGATAATCTGTCAAACATGAAACTGGCTGACTTAGAAGTTGATGCAGAGTTTGTAAAACTAGTGGAGAAGGAGGTGAAAGGCTGTGGAGACATTTATGCCATTGCCGTGGATTTGAAAGTATCATACGAAACAGCCCATAGGCTGAAGCATTTCAAGTCTCTGGAGAGCGTGCTGGAAATGTCGCACCCCGACCTTAAAGTGATTGACTTTGCAGAGGTCCTCCTCAGAAGCAAGAGAGTGGCAGCCGTCAAGCACATCCACAAAATGTTGAGGAAAAAAAAGCCTGGAACGAAGTCTGATGTCTAGACGTTATGCAAGCACCGGGTCTACACAAGCACAGGGCTCCCTCTAGCAACAAGAAGTGTGTATTGGTGTATGGTTTATTTATGCAACTGAATGAAGATGTGAAAAGAGAGACAAAAAATGAATGAGTTTCATCATGTGCTTCCCAAGTATAGCCAAAATTGATCGTACTGCTACATCCTGCCACATTTTGTGGGTGTGATGTCCATGTAATGAATATGCATAAGACCTTTGAGAGGTTCCAGCCTACACCATTCCACATTTTTGCCAGGTGGGTGGTTTTTGCATGTTTGTCTTCGACTCTCGCACAACTCCCTCTGCTACGCAGCTGCATCGTGTTAAAAGATTTGTGCCTTGAGAATTAAGTGCTGTTTTATATACAACTTTGTGAGTTTGTCGGAAAATCCAAGGAGACCCTTCGGTGAAGAGATGTTTATGACTTGTGGTTCTGCCCACTGACTAATTGTGGTGATTTTGATTGACGAATGATTGCATCCTTGTTTTAAACCTTTTAGGGGCAGTTGTAAAATTAGGCCTTCCAACATGGAGATATTTTAGGTGCAAGGACACCATCCTGGGGTAGGGGGTGTCATTTTACCATTAATTAGCGTCATTAAACACCCCCCTCTGTTGTTTGGTGCAATTACGTGTCATCATTTGGCCGTATTCATCTTCCAGGAGTGCAAATTTTACTTTGACAATCAGTTTGCTGTGATGATTACTGTGTTAGAGATCTTTAACCTGTCACTGTCACTTACGTAGTGATACATATCCTGAAAAGTTAATGTTGACAGCCACGTTAGTAATATCTCCTAAAATTTCAATGTTCCACTTTATGTAGTTGGCTGAAGAAAAGGTTGGTGTCCAAGTAGTAGTCACTTGCTGTGAAAGGGTTAGTGTGGCCTTTTTGAGTAAGCAAGTTTCAGTTGATGCTATAAATGGGTGCATGTAAATTCTTAAATAGTGAACAGCTTTTGGGAAGAATGAAATGTGTGTGTTGCATGCGAAATGTGTGTTTGTAAGTCTAGTGAAATGGAAGTGTGGAAGCTTTGTCTGTTGATCTGTTTATATTACTACTACTAGTCTTCCACATAATCCCAATAGCAGCACTGAGATTATTGTTTTCTTCTTGATCTTTGCAAAAAGTTAACACATTCCGAAGGCGAAATTTAAATACAGGATTGAACAAGTTCCTCTTGATCCAATTGCTATGACCACATTGCAAATCCATAGTCTGGAGGCCTGTACTTTTGAAGTTCATCGTTTAGTCTTTCAACTTACAAACATATCCAATTGATACTTACTTTCATAATAGTGATTATGGGTGTTTGTGTCTATATGTGTGATGCTTCCTTGTGAGAAATGCCCACTTGTGTGTGATGTCTAAATGTGTGGGGTGTCAACTTCAGTGTGATGACTACTTCAGCACAATGCCTATACAGTACTTGAGTGTGATGCTCACTTGTGTGTGGTGTCTTCTTGTTTTATATATCAACTTGTGTGTGATTCTCCTGAAGTATTTACTTCAGTGTGATGCTTCTACAGTACTAGGGGTGACACCCACTTGTGTGTGATGCCTACTTGGGATCAAAACTTCTCATGTGTAACAAGGTTGCCAAAACTGCATATTTGGAAATTTCTTTGTTCAGATGATTCCTTGTGTCCATTGTTTTTTGGTGAAGTTATCACATTTTAAGTGAAATGTTGCAAAAATTTTTGGTGCAAAGTGATAGAGATCATCAAAATGAAATCAACAATGTTAAAGAGATCATTAATCATCATGAATAGATCATCAATATGAAGTAGACCATTATATGACAGATGAAAAAAAAATAATTTTGAGCAGGAGGACAAAAGTTTCTTCATGAAAATGTGTAAATATTTCCTAAAACTGTAAATAACTTAAAGAAAAGTTTTGTACATANNTACATGTGTCAATGGTGCAGAACTTTAAATCAAGCTTGCACTATTGTGAAGTGGAAATTTTAGTAGCAAGGTGTCTTTCTTTGTTAAGGAAGTATGCAGCTTTCACTATGCATGGAGGTAAATGAAAAACATGGAAAAATTGGGATTGGATGGTTGAGGTCATTTCAAAACAAACCATTTTTTTTTTTTTTTTTTTCTTTTTTTTGCTTATCGTCTCATTGTATCTGTCACCATGCAAATATGCAAATTTTTCCTTTTCTGAATTATTTTAATTTATGACACATCCCAAAAGTCAGCGATCCTCCGACTTCCTCCTTTCTGTTTGGTTGGAGGAAATGCTTGAAAATTTGTGTCGTACGTTTGTGTAGTTGGCCAGTATGAAGCTAAGTAAAGTTGTTATTTTATGTCACCAATCAATTCTCTTAATTAATTTAATGTGCATGTCATTGTGATGGATGCCTGCAGTAAAAGTGAAAATGTGATTGAAAAAAAAAATGTGTCTTTCAAAAAGTTATGATCACATAATTCAAGGTACAACAAAGTAACAGAAACAGACTTGTACAGTATGTGTTCATTCCCAGGGAACTTGTGTCTTTTCCCGTGAAAACTCTGAATTTTCCTCGTGTCACAAGACTGCCTTTGGACCTCATGTGAGGTAACAGATGCTTGGCTTTCAAGACTTGTTTTCTTAAGACCCTGTGGCCTCGCAGGTGTTCTGTCTATAAAGGTTGAGTTCTGTAGCAGTGACGGACAACTGTTCCAATCTATTGCAAGATTCTCCATTGAAGTTGTTAATGCTGGGTGGACAGTCAGTAATTATCTTTATTACCATGATCTGTGGGGAGAATTTCAGGGTCACTGAGTATAAGAAGGAAGTGCACCCCAGCTGTACACGTAAGGTATCAAACACCAGTTCAATAAACAAATGTTTATTTGATTGATCGACCACCTCTATGTTAAAGAAAAGGGTGTATTTAATTTGAATGAGTCACTATACATAAGAGAGACTAATTGGTTAACTTACTTGAAACAAATTCAACTTGCAAAGAAATTACCTATTTTTTCATTTTGAAATCATCTAAATCACTATGCAATCAGTAAAGTAACATTTACTTCATATTTAAGCACAATGTTCTCGTACAAATTTCATTGATACATAATCAATTTGGACTCTGACCACTTGCCAGGTTGTAAATTGTAAATAACTTATTAATTAATCGCAGGTATTTCAGGGAAACGAACATGCTTCCTCAAATATCCTTCTTGGTGTCTCCACTAAAACCTTTAAATTCCAGATATATGCACCAATTTTGCCAATTCCCTTCCCATGTCCCAACTGTTTGAACAACAGATCTTTTTTATTCTTTTGTTTTTTATACCACTTTTCAGTACTATGTATTAATGATGTCACAACATTTTTTATTTGATGACATAGATACTCCACGATGTCTGTGAACAAAACAGACTAACATTCTCGTGGATGCAGTGTTGTAGTCGATCTTGAACAGAGACTTGCAACACTATATGTTAGGAGGCCTAGAGGCTTTGCAGCCGGCCCGCTCCAGGCCTGAGAAATCGAGGCCTGTTTTGACCACAACACCTACTTTATTGTTTGGAAAGATTCCCCCTTGGATGTTAAATTATCACCAAGGATGGGTTAATGGAGTCATCCTTTGTTGCTGCTGTTCTGTCTGTAGAAACAAACATATGTACAAAGTCACTGAAGGAACAGCTAGGGTCAACAGCACTGAGAGTATACAACCTTGTCTTGTATTTTTTATACTACCTTTGATAATTATGGCTTTGGTATAATGGATTCACTAAGATCTGTAAATATGTTTGGTGGTCCTAACGTAAGCAGCAACTCAGACATGATACGGAGTAGGCTAGGTATAATTGGCAACAGCTGTATTTGAGCAGAATTCCTCTACGTGCTGGCCATCAGTCGCCCTCAATGTGACGAGCCTGCCTGCCGGTGTCTAAACCACCGGCAAGACACTTGTACATGCAAATGCAGTGCATCGGTGAAAGAGACAGTTTTGTGAATTGAACCCACAAGTACATCTGTTGAAAAAAATGTGATTGCATTTTAGTAATGACTGATTTCCATAAAAGTTGATGCGGTATTAAATGAACCTGCAGATTTATCAGACGCACCAAGTTAAGATAATGTGAAGCAGCTGACTTAGTATTATGCATGATAGGTCATCAAAATTTTTTGTAGGGTAAATCCAACCTCACGCCAATGAATACGTACGTCGACAGCGAGTAACATCACCTGCAGTAATGCTTGGAATTGGAAAAAGGAAAAAGAGTGTTTGTACGTACTTCTTACCGCCCACCTTAAGTTATGTGGAAGGTCCATTTGGAGCGATGGTACCTCTGTTTGTGTGTGGTGATATGGGAGGGGAGGTTGGGGGGAGGGTTGCAATGTAAGGTTACAACAGGTGCCATCAATCATGAAAAATGTCGATGATGGGAAACGAAAAGTTCAAGCATGGTTTGTTGGGACGTATTGCAGGAAACACACCAATCTTGCCATGTGAATGATCCATTTTGATATCATTTGATGGTGCATATGGTTTATATGAAATATATCATTGGGACGTGGATAACTTCCATTGATCTGCTGTGAAGCATTAGATCATGTGACTGGTCACATGACCATTTTAATATTAATATATAATGATATGATGCAGTCACTTTGATAATATTGATAAAGGGCTTTGTATCACACCCTGAGAAAAAGTGCTGGTCACTTTTTAATGACGCAGAATAAAAAAAATGAATCAATACCATATTTCACTGGTCTGTGTATTTATCCATTTGAGGTAAGGTTTGGCAAATACAAAACATAATACTTAAGTAGTGAATTCTAGCAATGTACAAGAGTCTGGCAAAACTTTGAATCACCATTTGAGAAACAAAAAGGACACTATAAAGAGAAAAATTTGCAATACATAAAATACTTCATGTATTTACAAAAGAAATGAACAAATCAATTTAAAAGTGATAATGCAAAGATATAATTAAACTTTTAACCTTTTAGATGTAAAATCTGACCATGATAAATTTCACAATCTCCTCCGAGTGGACTTTTTCCACTCCTAATGCACCAGGGAAGCATGAATCTACAGTACGTTTCATAAGAATTAGGTATCCCGTCAGTGCAATGACTTTTAATCTTTTTTCGTACTCCTTCCAACACCAACACCTGTCTGTGGTAAAACGCATGTGAAGGAAGGATGTGAGACAATATTGAGTTATTTTACAAGGTTATACTGTAAGTTAGGCCATAATTTAGAACACTTTGACTTGTGGCTGACAATGCGGTCTGAAAGATGTGAATATGGTCAGTAGTATTCCCCGCAGACTTCAAAGACGCGTACGCATGAAGAGCATGCGTGGTCACGTACAGTTGTAATTGCCAGAAGAAAGCGTTTCAGGGAAAGGGGTTCCAAACTTCAACCCCAGAAATATTTGATAACTGAGATGCCAACTGATAAGGATGGGTTCCACTTTGAGACAATTTCCCCGCTTTAAATGACAGTAGCCTGAGTGGGAGATTTTGCAGTGAGTGGGACCATTGTTTGAGGGTGTATTCTTAGGTTTCGATGTTCCCAGGAGTTACATTGAAATTCACCACAATTCTCGAAGAATTTTAATGCTCCAGAACATGGACCCTCCTGAAACATCGAAACCCTGGGAACATCAAATACAGACACATTGAACGTCAAGAACATCCAACCCAAGGAACATTGAACCTGGAGAACATTGACGTAGCTCTGATTAGATACACATGCAAGGGGACTTATACAAGCATTAGAAGATTTTGACAAATTTAAGGTGAGCTAAACTAACGTTCCCAAAATTGCTAGCTAGGGGAAAGTCTGTGTAACAAGTAATTCAAGCAAACTTACAGTAAATGACTAAATACCATATTCTTTAATGTTAAGTCCAGAAAATGACTGAATCACATTACATTTCAAGTGTTACCAATTACCTTTACCCTATAAGATATCATAGTTTGTTTAACAGTGTACAGGCCTGCATAACGTGTGTACCTGTGGACTCTGTGTTTTTATGGCAACTATAGAAAAGAGTGGTAGTTGCAGAAAAATAACTGATTACAGCCAAAATTTGCATGAAAACGGATGCACACTTTTCCCCTTGATTTGTTGTTTCCTGCTACGTAGCTTCAGTGTTTGAGAAGTTATAAAGTTTTAAGGGGGCTAACTTAATTGAGGAAGCACTTTATATTGAGGGAGCTTTTATATCGGGGGGAAAGTTTAAAATTTGGGGGAATGTTTTGTATTTAGGGAGTACTTTATATTGGGTAAGCGCTTTAGATTGGGTAAACGCTTTAGATTGGGGAAGCATTTTGTATTGGAGGAGCACTTTGTATTGTGGGAGCGCTCTACCTTGAGGAGGGTAGGGGCTTTAAATTGGGAGGTGCTTTACATTTGGGGAGCACTCTACATTGGGAGACAGCTTCATATTGAGGGAGCACTTTATATTGGGGAAGCACTTTATGGGGAGGCATTGTTAAAGAGAATTATTGGGGACAGCTGGCTCACACATTTTGCACCTACAGTATGAAGATAAACTCGGCAGAGAGGTACTGAACTTTATGACAGTCAGTTCAAAACTGATAACATCTGACATGGAGGTGCAACAACAATGTATAACAGTTTCAAATATCTGTGAAGAATTCCCCCACAGACTCTAGCTGTGGTGGTGATGGAGGCACCAGTCAAAGAAAAGATGAATCGGTTGAAACAGAGCAAGGGATGCCAGAAAGTTGACAGTGTCTGGATGTCTGACGATCCTGCACCACTTACTGGAGCACACAGGCAGACTAAGGCACGTCAGACCAGTTATCAAAGGTCCCCATCCTCCACCAGTTCGCTCCGCCGTTGCTCATGACTCCGTTGAATGTTGATGATGACGATGGTGATTTGTTGGGTAATACAGTCAATACAGTGAAGACAGTGAAGCAAAATCAGGTGCAAAACCTACTTGAAGATAGCATTGGGGCGTACCAGGGACATATCAGATGATATTTCACAATCACCAGACAAAGGACCCGAGGAGTTCATGGGATTTCGAAGTGCTGAAAGCCTCGATACATGTCATTCTCAGACGGCATTTAAGATGAATTCAAATCCATCAAGGTTACACCAACTTCATTGGTCAAGTCACTGAAAGTGCAAGTGCCATAAGTAGAAAGCTGAATTGTTCCCACAGTTGTTTCTCCAGTGTCGATGGAACATTGCAGACACTATGTGTTAGATACTGGAAAGAAATTTAATGTGCCAGATACCCATAAAGATGCCCCAAAATTTTCTACCACGTGGACTTTCCACTTACCGTTCCTGTTCACGCCATGGAAAGCGAACGAGGATTCAGCCACATGAAGAAAGTGAAGACAGACTGGAGGGATCGATTGAAGAACTTTGCACTCACCAGCACTTCTTGTATTCTTCTACATATGTAGTCCAGGAGAGTGCGAATGGGTCCACGGAGATCTGAAACCCAGCAACATGCTGATTTGCACCCAGGATCAACTTAAAATCATCGACTTTGGACTGGCCGAGAATGTCGTGAATGGCGAATGCATCGTATCCGGGGTTGGCGGTACTCTGTTATGGAACTTGCCACCCGAACATGTAGAAGGAGATTGTGACCTTGTGAAGGCTACCGTATGGTCAGTGGGTGTCATCTATTACTACATGATATTCGAATGATGGCCTTTCTCTTCTCTGCACCAGGCAAAAAAGCGCCCTCTTCAATGGCATTTCACATCACAGATCATCAATCTTAAATCTAACAATTGCTCATAAAGTTACGAACAATTGTTAGATTTAAGAAAGATTATTGTTCGTAAGTCCGAGATACGAATCTTCGTAACTTTTATGAAATAGAGCCCTGTAGTGGTGAGGATAAGGAAAACAAATGTAGCTTTGAAGGAGTGCTTTATTTTGCATGTAATGTTCATCGAGATATGGTGCAAGTTATACCTTGCATCTTCCATCTTACAGCTGCGCCTATTTTCTTTTAATTATGAGCATTTAATAGCTGTCGATCTGAGGCCTTGATTACATGAAATTTTGACCAGCTTTGGAGTATGACACTCTTTGTGGTTCAGGAAACAGGCCTGACCTTTCAGTTTATATGCTAGCTATGTTAAGGAAACACAGCTAGCCTCGCACACAGCCTGAGAACTTGAGCCTGAGAAAAGACACCTGGTGCCAAAACCACTTGTTATTGCAGAGCGATTTAAGTTTCACCTATGAGATTAAAAGGGAGCCGACAGGGAGACGATATCTGCATATGCTGCGCAATTAAACAGTTATCAACCCATTGTGAGTCCAGAAACTTTTCGTGATCTTCGTGGTCAATTTGTTTATGAGATTCAAAATTTATCCACACAGAGGAAGTTGCTCTCTGAAGCAGACTTGACATTTAGTAAGGTACTATCGACAGCACTAGCCTCTGAAGTGGCTACGAAAAATGCCCAAGAATTAAAAGGACAGGCCAACGTAAATTGGGTTGCGAAAGCCAGACATGCAAAGGGACCGCATTTCCTTGAAAGCACAAATTCCAGCGGATAAAATCCACGGAAGCAGCCCACTAGCTAAATTGCTTGTTATTGTTGTGGGGAAACAGTACAGGTTGCAAAAGACTGCAAATATAAAAGGTACAAATGTAATAACTGTGGCAAGCTAGGATGTTTGGCAAAAGTGCATCACTTCAAGGCCAAGTCAACACACAGGCCCACTTATTTTGTCAATGCAGCTAGTAGTAGCAGTACTACTACTGGTGACCATGCAAATGTTGGTCCAGAAGAAGACTCACAGGACAGCCTTGGGTTGTATACAGTAACTTCAAAAGACTGGAACCTGTTCAATGTGACTGTTAAAACTGAGGGGAAATCGTTGGAAGTGGATGTGGACACTGATGCATCCATGTCCATAATTCAAGAGGAAGTGTACCAGAAGCACTTCAGGCACATTCAATTACAGTCAACCGCATAACCGTTCAAAACCTACTCTGGGGATCAGTTGGACGTGATGGGGGGAAGGCACCGTCAAAGTACAGTATCGTGAGCAGCAGGCATATCTTCCATTGATCGTTGCCAGAGTGAAAAGCAGCCTCCACTCTTAGGCAGAAATTGGCAGAAATTAGAAAGTTTTAAAATTGGACTGGAATTCCATTTTTAAAATTGAATGTTAATGATGGACAAGTGAATTGGACAACATTTTAAAGGAACATTCTGATCTTTTTAATAAGGAACTAGGAATGCTCACAAAATTCAAGGCCAAGATTCAGGTAAGAGAAGATAGTTGCCCCAAGTTTCATAAAGCAAGATCTGTGCCTTATGCACAAAGAGCAGCAGTGAGCGTAGAATTAGATAGGTTAGAAAAGGAAGGAATCACTTCCAAAGTTGAATATTCAGATTGGGTGGCACCATTAACAGTCATTGTTCGTAAGACAGATGATACAATACGGATTTGTGGGGATTATAAAGTTACGATATACCCATGTATTGATGTCACACAGCATCCTCTGCCTAATCCGCAAGATATTTTTGCTTCTTTGGCAGGAGGCAAAATATTTTCAAAGTTAGACTTGTCACAAGCCTATCAGCAAATGTTGGTAGATGAGAATTCTAGAAAGTTTCTCACTATCAATACCCAAAAGGGTTTGTACCAGTATAACTGCCTTGCATTTGGGGTTGGAAGTGCACCTGCAATTTTTCAGCCTGTAATGGAACAAATTTTGCAAGGCATTGATGGAGTAATGTGTTACTTGGATGACATACTTATCAC
>VJOZ01012956.1:0-14397 GCA_009801055.1 Stichopus horrens | reverse complement strand
TGCTAATTAACTAAAAGAGGTGATTTTCAAGCATAATATCTCAACGTTTCGAAACTACCAAAAGAGAACTATCTTAAAAACTATTCGCTAAAACAAAATAAATACTGTTGATGGTCGCTTCGTCGAGAAAGGATGGATTTGACCCTTTTTATGAAAGTTCTACCAATGTGTTCCCAACACCTCGTAAAATTATCTATTATTACCTCGAGACGTTGTAGTTATCATCAAAATAAAAGGAAAAAGTTGTCTCTTATCCACTGGTCTGTACCATTAAAATTTGTAAGTGAGTCAGACACTCTGCAAATATAAGACCAATCAATTTCGTCCTTTTAAACACGTGCATGTCAGGATTATGTACACGAAATAAAAAGATGGCAAGTTTGTGACCACCGCGAGAACTCATATGTTTATAGGCTATAGATGCAGCACATGCAAAATGTACAGTCAAATCCCTCTAACCTAAATTGGTGCCTTCGATTGTGTCACCTAAACTTCTTAATTTTGGTGTTAAAGGTTGTGTGACATGCTTCTAGAAAAGAGCACCCTTCATTCAGAAGTTACAAATTAAAACCCCTGAGTGAAAATCCGTTGAAATTTTGTTTACATCTTCTAACGTTTTTGAGATATGACTTTTCAAATTATGAAATAATGCAAAACAGATGACGTGGATTGTTGCGCAGTGTCAGTATTTCTTTTGTTTGGCCTATATATTTTGTATTTTAATTACTTAATTAAGTGATATCGATAATTTTGGACAGAAAAAAATACAGGCTCCCAAAGTAAAACCTCCGGTCATACAAAGTTCTCAAATGTCCTTGAAATAAGGTTACATAAACAAAGGATTAACATAATACATGTCCAAGGAGTCCATCTCTTGATGTCACAAATTTGCATATTTTTGCATATATGTAAGCCGAAAATAAGGCCGAATTCACATAAACACATCAGAAACAGATCTGTGGTCGAGTGGTAGAGGGCGCTCGCGGCGCTGGTTGAGGAGATCATGAGTTTGAATCCTGCAGTCGTCTTNNNTTCATTTGTCTGTCATCCCAAACACTCATATATATATAATATATTTATAAATTTATTATATAATTAACAAATATAATTATTTATTTATAAATTTACACAAATTGTTACGTACATGTCTAATACCCAGCAAATTTTCTCGTCTGTTCGGGCACTATCTCTTTAAGCTATTGATGGGTATGCAATTAAAGTTAAATTGAGAGAGGCAACAAAAATGTCAACCAAGACCTAAAAATAGGGGAAAAGGGGAACTTCAAAATGAAGAGAGGGCCACAACCTTGGGTCAATGACATAATAACTTACTTTTCGCATAACTCGGTAATTTCTCAAATCTATAAAACACAGAATTATTTGATACCTGATCCTCCGAACGAATTGTAGTACTCTTGACACGGATTTCTTCTGTACGTCGGTTCAATCTGTCCTCGCGTAAAGTGTACGATCGTGATGACCAGGAGGATAATCACTTTTGTAGCCATTTTGTCTGAATTCCGCCCCACTCTTAGCTCTTCATTCAAAGAAATGTTAAAATCCAGAAAATGAGAGAAAAGTATGCCACACAGATCCCTTAAGCTATAGTCAACTTTAAAGGAAAAGAAATTATAGCCGAAATATTGGCCTGGGAAGTATAGACCTTTTTGGATATTACTTAGGCAGGGACGAAGAAAGGTGCTGGTGAAAGGGAAAGAAAAAATAGGAAGAAGGGAAACAGTCTAATTAGGATTAACCTCGGGATAGGATGAGAAGGAAATTGACAATTACTAACGCAGAGTAATACATAGCTCGACGGGACACAAATTGGGGGGGGGTAAAAAATCACCTCCCAAAGGAGAGTAGTTAAGATCTCACTAACAAGATTTTACACTGCGTGTTTTCCTGTACTACGAGTTATCTTTTTTAGGCGTTCACGAAGGATTTTTATAGGCGTTCACGGAGTAAACCCTCCCACTACTAAATACATCAAAACACAAAATTTGGAATCAAGTATGTCCTGCAGTTGTTGACTCTAAAATAAAATGTGATCTCTCGTGATATAGAGTACATACAGGTTCAATGCACTAACACTGCCACATCGTGTTTCATTTGCTTACGTAAGCGTGAGTAGGTGGAGAAGAAAATAGAGGAGTCACGTTACACAACATTCCGACGCTTTTCTACTTTAAAGGTTTTCAGCAATGCCTGGGGAAGGCTTTATCTTAATGTCTACTTGTGTAAGGTGGAAAACTTTGAGCCCATCGGGGTTTGGGTTTTACGATATTACCTTAGATTGCCTGCTAGATTAGTCACCATTAACTTTTATTGTGCTGACGTCAACCTAAGTCACTAATTACGAACAGATCAACAGATTATAATGGAACTGATTCTTGTCTTGCATGACCGTGTCACCATTCTTTGTTCATGTTCGTGCGATAACAAATTTGCTCTTTCTAAATTTTCCACGTGGATGACATCCGGTAGGTTGTATTCGTCCACATTACGAAACCCCTTGACGGTACATACTGTCATAATTTTGAACACGGTCTCCAGATTTGCAATTCCATATAAAGTAATGCTTTAACTTATGTTGTGTTTTAAACATTATTGCCAGCGTAAAGGTCTTGCCTGCTTGATCCAGCTTAGATTAAATGAGTTGCCTCAATTGCATTTATGTCTTGGTTACCTATTACTATCGACCGATGGACAGACTGAGGTTACGTTCCGTACAATCCGCAGCTACAGCCTTTACGAACTATTCGGACTGTTATTTTAAAATGCACCCTTATTACGTAAAAGCAAAAAAGATGTTGCAGGTGCTCTCAATGAGTTTAGGGTAGTTGAGTGAGTAGGTACGCAAAATGTAACATCATTGAAATGTCATGAGCAAAATTAAAATTTGTCTCCTCTCTTCAGAATTCAGACAAATTCGGAAAATAGAAGGTTTCAGGTAATACTTTTCTATATACGATATCAAATTCGGAAAATAGAAGACATCAGACGTTTGAAAAACGATAGTGTAGTAGGTTGACAGTTTTCGCAACTACCAAGCCAGTCGGAAGTATTCTAGTTATCAATACTGACTTCTTCGAGACAGCTAATCGCAGACGCCTTAATGAGGAAATTATTTTGTAGTTTAACTAAATACTACCGTACCTTATACCGATCAAGAACCTTCTGCTAATAAGCATGGTTTTGATACATCAGTGGTAGGCACGGTCTACCTCTCATAATAAAAACTGTTAATCTAAAATACGAAGCCTGTTTTAATTGTTTTGTGCTTCCGTAATTGCTTTTTAAAGTGCTTTTTTATTCTCATCCATTAAATGCCGTATTCCATGCAAGAACAACCTCTCGTGAATACTTAAGAATAAAAAACACTTAAAAGTAAACAAAATCTTATCCTTGTGTTTTTTCGGTTCATACGCAATCACTTTAACTCTTGTAGATGTTGACTTTAAAGGTGGAATATGAGTTGAAATTTGTCAGTGAAAGTACACGCAGAAACAACGGTCTCAAGCACAATTTTTCCTATACGCTTAAAATTGATGAGAGTATAGTATTTCCTTGTATTTTTTTTCGGTTCATACGCAATCACTTTAACTCTTGTAGATGTTGACTTTAAAGGTGGAATATGAGTTGAAATTCGGAAGTGAAAGTCCACGCAGAAACAACTGTCTCAAGCACAATTTTTCCTATACGCCTAAAATTGATGAGAGTATAGTGCTGTCAGTAATTCAATTTTCAGATGAACATCTGATGGATCAGGTAACTAAAGGAAAATGTATTCAATTTAAACTAGTTTCGGTTGAACACATTTACTTAAGATATGTGTAATAACTGTGTTTGGCGCATATTTGGTAGGCCACCTGCTGTGCTGAAGTTGCGGTTTCTTGTGTTTGCTATCGAAACAGGTTGCGAGCCATCGTGTCACAGTTTCCCATTAACAATGAATTACTATTTCTTTAAAATGAGGGCAAGCAAATTTGAAGTATACCAGCAAGCCTCGATTTTAACGTTTGCATTTTACATACAAAATCATTTTTACAATTATACCTCACAACTTCGTGTACCCGATATTGCATTGGTTAGTGCCGTTCATTTCTCCAGATGTTTCCAAAATTTCTTTCCTTTTCGCATCTACTTTCAGATACAAGCGTTAGATTGCGATTTCTTACACAAGAAAGTTCAAGCTCGCATATAATTTCAGGAAACATTTGCGTGCAAAATTACGTAAAAAAAGGTTCCTAAGCTATGGCCATTGTTCTGTTTGATATATAACATAATATATATCATATAGTTAACATGAACTTCCGAAATCAATGAACTCACTTCAATTTGCAGCCTCAGTTCCGAGATGTTGTTGTATTTAACATGTCTACACTAGCTAGCTTCTGCAATAATTTTCTACTCTCATATTCTGTGGAGTGCCGTCTCGTTTTATCTCCAGTTACAGAGAGTTATTCCGGTAACAGGTATTCCTCGTTTAAAAGTGTTAGTGCATGTTTACTCACCTTTATTTAATTAATAATGAGGCTTAAGTAACAATTGTCCTTCCATTCCCGTGTGTGGCACGCATGTATTCTATCCTTAGTAACGTTATTTTGTTAAAGGGGCAACTTGAAATGTTTTGTGAAATCCACTATTTTTTTGTTTCCAATCCCGTCAAGCTTCATAAATTCATCGAAACACCCTTATGAATATTTAAGTTAGATTGTTACATGTTGCTCATTGTTAATTTAAATACCACATAGGATTAATGATAGCGTTTTCTTTGAATACTGTTGAAAATGAAAGGGTGAAAACCGCAACTGTGTATTGGATAATGCGTATGACTATGCCTCAACCACCCAGCGGATTTACAACTAAAAGGCTTGTGCAGGTATGATGTTAGTGCACGGACTCAATACACGTCAGATTGATAGATCAAATGCTCCTATGAGATCTGATCCTACTTTCAGCGATATTCCTGCTGGTGTCCATTTTAAGCACTAGGCCTTCTTATAACTTGATCCCCATCTTCTTCAACTCCAGTCTTCTTCTTTGAATGTAATTATGGAGTTTTTTTTTCACCATAAAATGGGGAAAATGAAAAATCTGTAACCAGAACCTTAAAGTAAACTGAGATTGTTTTATTTTTAATATATACGGTAGCAAAACAATATTATCAAATATCACAGGATATAGCGGAAGTGTGACAAATATTAATAAAAGAGATAATCAGGATTTGTTGCTTCTGAGCAATTCATCTTTCATGAAAATTGATCATCTTGATATTCGTTTGGTTTGGTTAAAATTCCAACAACGTTTCCACAAATGTTTCACTCCATAAATTGGAAAAGAATTTGGACCAGGCCCATGCTAGTATTGAGTAACGTGTAGGATTTTTTTTTATTTGATCTGAGGAACTATCGTACTTATGAACGATCGTAAATAATTCTCTCATGCATGCACAGAGGTTTGTCTTGTTTCACTAGTTATGAGATCTCAGTAATTCGTTCTGTAAATGATGGATGTGCCGTGACATTGTCACATATCGAATTACATGCGACTAGGTATATCAGTGCTGACAAATACGTTACACAATTATTCCCGATATTAGACTACTCTGCTATAACATAATTCATCTTCTAAAGATGTATAGGTACAGTACAAAGCAACTGTACCGGTCACTTAAATTCTCCCTCATTAAAGCCAAGATACAATTAATGCTTTCCAGTTTATTTTCGAGCGCATTTACTAACTATACCATCCATTTTACCAAACCCTTCTTTCATCTCTTTCTTGTAACGGACATTTATTTAATTTTTAACTTTGTTGCCGCTATAATCAAGAGTATTAGAAACTTTAAGATGATCGTCTACTCGTTAGTTCGATTACGTCAAAGATATTTTTGTCGACGGATCATGACAATCTTTTTATCAACGTATTAATGTAGTATGAAATAAAGGAGAATAGGAAACTTTTACATACCTCTTACATAACTTTTTGCACTTTTTTCTTCCAAATCGGATATTAACAGATATGTCTACAACAGATTTTTAGAACAATTTTTCTGATGTTGACACATTTAAAGTGGTTTTTACGAGGGGGGTGGCTTTATGCCAGCATAAAGAATTACTAGAATTATGTAACGCAATTTACGTGTCCGACAAAAAAAGTTATCGCAAAGCTCTATCTTGCACGACTTGTACTTTCACAATGTTTAGATACTTTAACGAGTGACTCCAACACGTCTCTCTGAGCATAAATCTCTTCATACAAAGAGAGGGCGTCATTCTGAAATGAGTATTGAAATGTATATTCTCCAGTGGGAGAAAAGGTAACGCATTGTCTCAACTTATGTACTTGACAAGCAACTAGATTAGACCAAATAAAACGAAATAATAAGAGAAAGCAACAAAAGGGGGGGAGCTGAAAAAACCGACACACCGTTGAACCTTGAGAGGCCACAACGTAGGAAAAAGTATCATCCAATAGGCCTATGCCCTGAAATTGTATGAACAGACGTAATGACTTTGCAGACATATTGGCGCGCTCAAATTATCCAGGGACTGTTGATATTTCTCCAAAGAATGTCCCTTAAAAGTTTTTTATTTCCACAATATTACACATATTCCTCCTGTCACGTTGAGTTGTTTAGTAATCTTGGGCTTCGCGTCTTCCTCTTAAAAGAGATATATCGTTAATAAGAAAGAATACGAAGAAGGAAACCCGGTGAAAAAACTGGAATTTAATGGCCTTAAAAGCACAAAAAAATGTTGCACGTAATAAAAGTTGAAGAGGCTTTCTGGGAGATTTCGAGTGGGCACTTAATGGAGACTTTAAAAGCTTCTCTGAAACCCCTTCTGCAAATGATTTTTTTTTTTAGCATCTCTGTTAATTGAATTGCACAAACTACTTGTCTTTGAATGCTGCGTGCACTTTGTTGCTTTGACCGATCAGTAATTAATAAAAATAGCCAGAAGTGTAGAATTGTTTAGACCATCAAATACAAGATCCGGTAAAGCAACTCAGCTTGCAGGATACAAACTTCATTTGATTTTATTGAACTGTACAGAAAGCCTCCTCCCTTAATGTGCTCCATATGTTAAGATAGTAGGATCAGTGTCACGTTTAATATATTAAATATTGTCATTGTAATTGTATTGTGGTATTACGGCAACGTAATAGTAATAATCGTAAAGATAAGTTAAGATATCAAAGTACAAAGTAAAACGTTTTAGGTAGTAATGATATCTGAATAGCATACAACAAGTACGCAATCCACTGAGTTGCAAATCTACAATCAGTCGTTCTATCACACACGTTTTATAGACATGTTTAGTAATAGCGCCGAAAACATACAGAATGTACAGAAGGATGGGCAAGAAGGCAATATACTGTTGTTATTTCCCGCCTTTACAACCATACAACACGGTACACTAGCACAGTGGGAAAATATCCTACTACTAGCAGGAGTGTAGTGCATAATTAAGTTATGTCTCACATTCGTGTCTCAAGATAGGAATATCATTCCTGATGTACCTGACTAACCTATGTTATGGTTAGAGACATCGGTAAAAGTTAGAGGATACAGGCCTTACGACGTGTCAAGACCATGATATCATGTTATGGATAGGGTGTGCTCAACATTTAAACTTATTGAATGGGTTGATGTACTGTCATCGCCTGTCATCGACGAAAGGAGGCAAATGGGATTCACTGGCGAATCAAAGCATCCTCGGAAATCTAGTAAGTGTCAATTTACATAGAGCAGCAGTATTATAAGAACTAACAATATTACTGTTCTGTGACGTCAACGTACCGCATATCTGCAGGCGGAGTCACTCTTGGTGTGTTGTAATGTGATCTAAGAAAATACTTCGTGGGTGATTCCATATTTTCACACAACATACATCCACACATTTGTGTACTTGTCCATTATTACCATACATTGTTACCATCTAAGAGGAGATTGTGGCACACTTTTTNNTTTTTTTTGTTTTTTTTTGTCGCTTAAATTTTAATATCACGATATTACTAAGTGATTGGTGATTCCATCAAATGGTGCAACTCATTAAAACCGCTTGTCAAAATATGCGATTAATGTTCATAGAATGCACGAACGGTACGGGTCATAGAAGACCGCTCTCAAGAACTAACTTAAATAAATTACGGCATCAAATGAATTACTGGCGTCATCACCTTTTCGCCATTAGATTGTGTAGTGTCCTATGGTAATAATTCATCGGCTATGATTAAATCGTGGTATTTTTGAAATATTTATGAAGAAGGTTACTGTCGGACATTTGCCATGAGCATTGCCAAACACTAGTTTCGCAAGGGTGCTTTGTCATTTAGGACTATTTTTAGACAAGGATCACTGACATGTTTTGGGATTATGGATATGATTGATGCATGTTAGTGACCCTGGTTGTTTGGGTTGTTCAAGCACTGGAAACAGAGGGGGATATAAAAATATGTTCAACTTCCACTATATTTGCCAAGTGCTTGGAGAAATAAATGATTGCGTNNTTCTTGTATCATTTCAACCCATCTGATATCTATTATCATTTTACAAAGATTTATTTTGTTGTCATTAATTGATTAACTCCATTTCAAAGACTGGGTACATGCAGCTTCGGCCAGCCCGCCACCTGGAGAGTTTATAAAGCCAAACATATTCTTGAACGCTCTTCGCCAACGGAATTTGGGGTTCCCCTTACTTACTCCTGCCCGCACTCACAACCCCCCTCCCCTCTCCATTTTTTTTTGTTTTTTTATTCTGCCCCTTCCCCTTCATGCCGAAACTGCAGTCTCTGTCGCTGTTCCTCCCACATGTGTATCATGTGAATTGGTATCTCTGGTATGATACTTGTCTCTGTGGTATTTGCTTGTCTTATGATTACATTCTGCGTATCTGTGCATGGCGGTAGTATACCTATATTGTGGGTATCATTTCTTTGTGTGGTGTAATACGGTTCTACAGTCATTATCACTTTAATATTCACTTTAACATTCAACAACCGCGAGAAATGCATGACCGAACGCAATATGCACGTACAACCGTGCAATATCTCTTACCCTTAGTGTTATATTGAATCATATTTGATGAGTTTGTTTAGACTCAAGAATTATCACACATCAACACTTTCTTCAACTTTCGTTAGAATTTTCCATTGAACTTTCTCCGTCGCTTGTCGCGATGGGTAATTTAATATGCAAGTAATAAACTGTTCAGAAAGCAACTTCACTTACCATACATATAAATTTAATATACACTCTACACAACCTTGTGTAGTAAACAGATTTTACGTTGCAGTTACAGTTGTCTTACAAAGTGCCAATAAGTCCTACTGAGATCAAGTTACTAACAGGATTATGGAAACAAGATAAAAATGTTTTAATGTTTTTAACCTGGTTGTGAAAACGATTGAGAAAATAGTAACCTTTTTCTAATACCGTACAACAGAACATCATGCAAATATCAATGTACAGATGAAGGAAATAAGGTATACTTATGTCATATAAACAAACAACTATGTCGATAACACATGCAATGAAAGCAGTAATTTAACAACACCAGCTTCCTACGATGAGTGATAAATTGCCTTTCATTTATATGTCACAATAATTTGCATAGCAACGGCGATCTTCAGGACGTCAAACAATCACATATGGACTCCCTCTACAGCATCCAATGTATACGAATGTGTAATTGAACACATGTTTTAGATGATACTTGCGTGTCGCTATACAGAAATCTTGCGAAAGTTTTAGGTTTCATATTCTCTTGGATGAACAATTTATTTGAAGTGTTTACCATTTTTCGATACGAGGATTCTTGGATATTTTTCTTTGAGGAGGAGTGGCCGATTAGTTGTAAAGGTAAGATAACTGACATATTGTTCGTTATTGTAAGTCAAGGTTCTTGTGTTATATGCAACTAAAACAAGGAGCACATGCGAAAGGTATCTTTTTACCTGTTATGAGAATGGAGACCACAATGCGCTGTTGAAACGACTTTGACATGATTGCGTTATACTTTAACATCACCCACAAAATATTGTAATTGCCGACTTAAAAGTCAACTAAGAATAGCACCAAATGTTTTTGTTTTTTTTTAAGAATTTTAAATATAATTTGGGGACCAAAGGTCTTCATCAATCTTCTAAGCAGTGAATCAAGAGTATATAAATATTTTTGGCAATGCATTTAGAGGCTGTGATTTCATTCTTTGTAATCGTTCTGATAGGATTTAGCAATTCTATGCATTTCATTTCACAATTTTGGGACTTTCAACAGAATCTGCATAGTTTTGTTCATAGCTTTGTTCCCTACGTGTGTTTCTTCCACAAACCATAAACCACGTGACAAGATGTACTGTATGATTGATTTTAAAAGGCTTCCCGAGTTATTGTAAACGCAAATGTATGTTTGTATACAGAAATAATAATGGAAAATATGGGACATAATAAACTAGATAGAAGCACTCTTTTGAGACGATTTGTTGTAAATTGAGTTTATTCGCTCTTTGATCGTATCTGAGAAATAACAATCACTGAACTGAATCACTGTAGTAAATACAGCCAGTTTTAAGACAAAGTATTAAAGTCGAAAGTCGAGAAGTAAATGGTTTCATAAGTGCGATAATTGCACTGTTCATTTTGTTTCTGTGTCAATTAACACACACGCGCTCTTTGACCTTCTGTAGTTCTATGACATTACTTTCTGCGAGTTTTACACACGTTTTACCGATATCCCTTGGTTCACGGAAAACGAATATTTATGTGAATAAAGAATCAAAGGTAATATTCTGTAAACATCTGAAGAAAGTATCTGTTTTTCGTTTGTATTTAGGAAAACATTCCGTAAGTTTAAGCAGAGTTTTCACGTTAACTCCCCCGGTTTGCTAAGAAACACGTTTTGCAAATGCAAGTATGTCTAAGTGGTTCAAACTAAATACTGAAAACATTCTGCAGGGTATAGTTTGTAAGTGACATCACAATAAAGCATATGTAATCTTCAGACAGTCACATGAGTTGAGACTAACTTAAATAAGTCTCTGTGAGCAGGAGATAGTTAAGTGGGCGTGGCCAAAATTTTGAAATAAAAAAGTCACATCTTTAGCGGGAGACACTGTTGTCGTTAAAAGGTAAGTACTTTGTCAATACACATAAAATATACTAAGGTATATGAACTGTTATTCTGAACTGTAAAAAGATATAGTCACATTTTTTTCACTGTGAGCCGCAACCCGTGATGACGGAACTACCTACCTAGAAAAGGTAGCTCAAATTGTCGAACGTCTTACAAATAATATATATAGAAATTTATACGCAACCCCCGCCAAAGGCATTCTGACTGACTCTCTTGTCCAATTCGAAGCGATATTATAATATATATAATATATTTATGTTTAATACAGTGTGGTTTGTTCCACTAAGAGCATGTTCCATAATGGATAAACATATTACATGGGTTACCGTCTCTCAAGAACTCAAACTTTCCAATTATTTGATAGCAAGTAGGCTTACTTGTATAGTTATATACTTGACTGCTCAGGTATTGTCCCAACTGACAGCGTTAAAACACATGGAAAGGTCTGAATGACACAATGACTTGAAACACTGCAGCATTACTTATCAACCTATCATCAAGATCTCACACTTCTACTTCCGCACACAACGTCATGTAATTTTGATTGCCATTCTAGACACAGTAACTCATTACCACAGTGTTTATACAACCTCTGAGACAAAACAGCCATGAAGACCAATGTTCAGTCGCCATTGTAATCTTAGTTGCCAATTGCAAGATGAAAAAACTCTATAATTTCTACGAACATGGTGTTACTGCATCTGCCAATCAGTGATCGGAAACAGGTAGAGACTTCTAGTGCAAAGAACTTAAAACAAGCTTCCCTTGTTTTAAATTTTCATTAGTTCCCTTGTTTGATCTCATGAACGGAGTGAATACGTTCACACTCTGAATCAATTTTCAAATTGTTCAAAGTGACGCGAACATGTTCCACTGACATGTAATGTTGAGAGAGAGAAATGAAATATTTATAAATTTTATATGTCAAGCGTGAAGTTAAGTTTGCTGAATTTTAAGATTTATTGCTAAATGTACCGTATATATGCATGCTGATGTTATGGATTTGGGAAACAAACGTGATCGCGGTACTTGTACAGTTACTAGAATAGACTAACAAAAAATTTAAAAACGTTTGATTTATATGAAACTCATATCCCTTTAAATGATGCCAGGTCGAAAAGTTTCAACGTGAGATTTTCAACACGTTTGCATTGAAGGTCAGCGGATGCAAACCGATGTAAAGCTTTGGTTGGTGACTGAGTGCACTATACCTTCATCAGTGATGTTGCTGTTTCATTTTTCGCTGTAAATTCAATATCTTAACCAAATTTCAATAACGACTTCCTTTGATGATCTGAGATGTCCTTTGACTCCACTGAAAAGTGAGACAAGTATATCTTCACAAAGCCGCTTACACCTTCACACCATGTTTCACAGTCAGTTAATACTGAATTTTACTTCTTGAAGTTTAACGTGTACGAGATTTTCTTTAATCTGTTGCCCTCAGTAAGTGTCGGTGAAAGTTTTCGTACTACGAGGAACATGTTATAAAATGCAATGGCTGAGTTGTATTGTTTATAGGAGGAGATAGATTTGTTACCATCTAATAAACGTATCATCAGCTTAGGTTAAAACAATCGAGGTCATCTTCCTATCAACGACTACATTCATAAAAGATTAACTTAATTCGAGCAAATTATACCTGCAGGATATAGCGTTTACGGTGAAGCAAATTTAACCTATTCGATTAAACAAATCATCCGAACACTTACAAATCGCAGAGAGAATCATACACTTACTCAATGGCTGTCTTCTGAACCAAGGTCGGGTCGACACTTATCCATAAACATCTTGAGCTACCATGTCGTCAAAGAATGACATGTTTATTTGTATTAACCTCAAATGACCTTTGACCCTCCATGAAACCTTTGTGATTACCAACTTACCACCTTTAAAATTCAGGACTTTATCCCTTACACCTACAGATATTGTGTTTGTCTTGACGTAGTGTAATTATATGAAATAGTTTAGACTAATTCAATCAATCTTTACTTCGTAAATTACTCAGCACTCTGGGCAATTTGTAACACGACAAAAAGCCTACATGGATGGTAAAATAAGGGAAGGAAAATTCTAACATGTGAGGAAAGTCCCTGATTTTACATGATCATACAAATAGGAATTTACAAACATCCAAAAGGACACATTAAACAACTTATAAAGGAAACAAACAATCACAAAGACAGAGTACAATCAACCAGACAGCCATACAGAGACCCCCCCTGAAAGGGAGAGATAGATGCAGACAGACACAAATGCACTGCATGAAAGTCATAATAGCCCTATCTTCAATAGAATGAAGCAAGCCACCTTTCTTGATTGTTGATTTTATGCCCACTCATTTGATGCAGAATATTTTAAAGGGACACGTGCTTTCAATGGGAGGGCGACGCCCTTCTCAATTCTCCGGGGGTTCCTCTCTAAAAGTCTGATACATCTTGAACACAGAACGTACTCTATGTCTAAGGCACCACACATTCGAAGCCAAGACCATAGATATTCAAGAGCAAGAGAGTATACTGCTTATTAAAGGAGGTGCTTAAGTAGCTAGCGAACACCTCCCTCTCTTTTTGGGAGTGTGGTCCTTTAACTCTAGTCCCCGTTAACTGTTAAAGGTTAGGTAATGCTTTAAATGTACAAAATACTAGATCCAAAGAAACAATCCCTTTCTGAACATCTTTCATACTTTATCAAATAGACTTCAAAAAATGGAAGACTATATGCCTACGTATACATGCACAATTCGGAAGAGAGTGTGTCCGCACCAGGGAATGAAACTGTCACACTACCTCAACATTGGAGCGGATTATGTGGGGACTGAGCTTGTTATTGCTAGCATCTATTCAAACTACTTCAATCAGCAGCAAATGTTGAACAATATGGAAAAGTGGTTAAGTTATACTGCAGGATTGTTTTGTTTTCATGATGATGTACCTAGCATGAACATAATAATCTCGTTTCGGTGACAGTATAGTTTGACTTTGAGTTTATTCATTCACGTATGTATATATATATACGAATGATTTAATTATAAAGGTAACGTGTTTCGTACTTATTAAGCACTATGTACACATCCATCATGAAAGGGACTTCGTAAGCTCTGAGAGAGCTTGAGGTGACGTCCAACAGAAAATAAACAAAGTTATACTAATTGGGAATGAAGATCAGGTGACTTAAGAACAACAAAACTTTACAATAGTTATTTACAACGAAAATTGTAAATGAAAGAAATAAATGAATAGGAATAAGAAA